>JADBJO010003900.1:0-37500 GCA_016801955.1 Conus betulinus | reverse complement strand
GAGATGTGGATGTGGAAAAAAAAGTTAATATTAGTGAAACAAAGACACGCTCTCCAGCCAGTTATAAAAACTACAGACCTGAATTATACAAACAACGCATTTTTTTGTTTTTGCATGTGTTTTATCAGGTCCAACAGTGCCTGACATGCCTCACTAAGAGAGCAGACAGGCCAAATTTGATGATGATGGTATCTCACAGGAGACACGTGAAACCATTGACATTTTATCCTCTGAGACAGATGATAACGTAAACATTTTATTTTCTGAGACTCAAGAACATATTTCAAGATATCGAAATTTTTTTTTTTATGTTAACAGATGGCTCAGTCCTAGAATTATGCACACGTTCTGCGTAAAAAATCATTTTAAATATACAAAAATAATTTTGTCTTTGTTTCACTAATATCAATTTCTTTTTCCTAGGTCCGTGTGAAGTCACTGGGGCATCGCACTGAAGAACTGTTCACCAGACTCCTCCAATTCTGTTGGTTGTGTCCAGGGCTTTGGGCTCTACAGACTGTTTCCCTGTCCATTCTGCAATGTTGTCAGTCCATTTTCTCTTTTTTCTGTCTTCCCCTTGGTCTCGCTTCTTCAGCATTTTCCTGGATGATTATTTCAGTAGGGCCGTTGGATCTTCATGACAGTGGATGATTATTTCAGTACGGCCGTTGGATCTTCATTACAGTGGATGATTATTTCAGTAGGGCCGTTGGATCTTCATGACGATGGATGATTATTTCAGTGGGGCCGTTGGATCTCCATGACAATGGATGATTATTTCAGTGGGGCCGTTGGATCTTCATGACAATGGATGATTATTTCAGTGGGGTGGTTAGATCTTCATGACAATGGATGATTATTTCAGTAGGGCGGTTGGATCTTTCATGACAATGGATGATTATTTCAGTTGGGCCATTGGATCTTCATGACAATGGATGATTATTTCAGTAGGGCTGTTGGATCTTCATGACAATGGATGATTATTCCAGTGGGGCCGTTGGATCTTCATGACAATGGATGATTATTTCAGTAGGGCGGTTGGATCTTCATGACAATGGATGATTATTTCAGTTGGGCCATTGGATCTTCATGACAATGGATGATTATTTCAGTAGGGCCGTTGGATCTTCATGACAATGGATGGTTATTTCAGTAGGGCGGTTGGGTCTTCATGACAATGGATGATTATTTCAGTTGGGCCATTGGATCTTCATTACAATGGATGATTATTTCAGTAGGGTCGTTAGATCTTCATGACAATGCCAGCTTAGTTTCTTGGCTTTGCTGGCGTCAGCAAATCTTCGTATGGCCCAATGTGATGTTTGATGGTCTGGCGCACTTTGTTCAACGGTGATATAATCAGTATATCTATTGTATGGTATCTTGCAATGACACCTCATTTCTATGCTTAAGTTCTTTCTTTCAGGTCCATGTTGTGTCTGTATATAGGAAATTGAAATACACTCGCGCATGCAGGAGCCAGTTTTGTATTTCACTGAGATGTCTTTGTCTTTCCATACAGGGCTCAGTCTGCACAGAACTGTTGTCTTTGCTGCTCTTGAGATGATAGTTGATTTAAATCCCTCATCGCTGAAAATAAAACCCAGATATGTGAACTCGTTTAATAGTTCCTTCTATCTACGGTTATGTCAGTACTGATGGTGTTGTGGCTTGCCATTAGCTTTGTGTTGGTGTTGATATCCATTCTATGTCTTGCAGATGTTTAATCCAGTGTTTTAATATGATGATTGGTGAGTTCTTGTTCAGTGCCCGCCAAGCCATCGAAGTTAACCGCAAAGTGAAGGTTCGAGATAGTTCTTCTTGAAGTGCTGATTGTGTTGACTGATCTTCAAGTGGATCTTTCATGATACGTTCCAAGACTATGTTGAAGTGTTGAGGTAAAGGGGCTCTGATGAATTCTAACGGATCTGTGGGGCCACTTTCCAGTCGCGCCCTATGTGAGCACTGCGCTGATCACTTTGAGGTATACCTGGTGGATGATGTTGATTAACTCTGTCCGAGAACCAGTTTCTTCTTCATAACGGCCTGTAGCATCTCATGACAGACTCTGTCCAACGCCTCTTTGATGTCTGTGAAGACACGATAGAACTCCTCCTGGTGTGTCAGGGTGTTTCTGGCGAAGGGTTAAGCCTCTGTTCGATGACATTTCAGCATTGCAGATAGAGCGGTGTCTGTCTGCAACTGCAATCTAATCGGAATGATTTTGAACATGACGTTGCTTACATTGCTGATCTGACTGATCTCGCGGTTGTCCTGGCAGTGTTGAGGATTTCCTCTCTTTGGGAGTGTGACGATTAGTGATCGAGTCTCTTTGCCAGATTTTGTTGCAGATGGCAGTTAACATATCAGTTTCTGCCTTTTCCCCATGTTCAAGTGTCTGAGGAATGCTGTCAATGCATGCAGCCTTTTTATGTTTCAGCGACTTCACTGCTACTACGACTTCTTCGTCAGAGTGTTGGAAAGCATCTCCATTTAATGAATCCTGAACTGTTAGCATACTTGGATCTCTTTTGCTCTGTTTGTTGTAGAGCTCGAAGCAGGGTTCCACCATCTTCTTATGATGTTTTATTCCTGTATGAGACACTTAAGTCTTTGTCCTGAGTGGTGCTGATTTTTAGTTTGCGTTGACAATTTTTCATAGATGTACAGGCTTTTTGGTCGTTGTTGCCTTGAGTGGTGCTGATTTTAGTTTGCGTTGTCAATTTTTCATAGATGTACAGGCTTTTTGGTCGTTGTTGCCTTGAGTGGTGCTGATTTTAGTTGCGTTGCGTTGTCACAATGTAAAGGCTTTTTTTCATAGATGTACAGGCTTTTTGGTCGTTGTTGTCCTTGAGTGGTGCTGATTTTTAGTTTGCGTTGTCAATTTTTCATAGATGTACAGGCTTTTTGGTCGTTGTTGCCCTGAGTGGCGCTGATTTTAGTTTGCGTTGACAATTTTTCACAGATTGTAAAGATGTTTTTTTTTGGTCGTTGTTGCCCTGAGTGGTGCTGATTTTAGTTTGCGTTGACAATTTTTTCGTTGTTGATGTAAAGGCTTTTTGGTCGTGTGCCCTGAGTGGTGCTGATTTTAGTTTGCGTTGACAATTTTTCACAGATGTAAAGGCTTTTGGTGGTCGTTGTTACCCAGTTTGGTCAATTTTTCTCAGAGTTTTCACGCTCTCATCAGAGTTTTCATCCCATCATCCCGTCCACATTCACCTTTAGCATGTTTTTGTCCCCTCATTCCGTCCATCATTCATTTTCATCACATTTCCACTCGTCATTCCTCGTCATCATTCATCACACTTGCGTTCTCCTTGTCTATCCCGTCTGCCCTTCACAATCACCACGTTCTACTATTCTCATTCTGTCCGCCATTTGTCATGCTCAAATGTTTGTCGTCTATCTCTTCCAAAGTCTGGAAGGGGTCAAGACGGTGACTTCTTTGCCCTGGCCCCATGTTGGACTCCGTGGTGGGTGGGTGAGGGAGAGATGAAACAAACACACAACAAAAAATGGCTTCTTCACAAAAAAAATTCCACCCCTAAAGAAAAGGAAAGTAGTATCTCCAGAAACAATTGACTCGGATGTGGACAGCAACTCGGACACAGAGACAAGGAAGAGGACAAGATTCTGGGCTTCCTAGCTTGTGGTTGTGGGAACCGAAAACAGGAGAAAACAATTTCAGCCTTGACTCCTTTGCCATTCAGAAAGGGTTCCAGGGAATTGCAATCAATGAAAAGGCTTGGGAATGGATCTTTCCTGATGGGATGCAGAACCAAGCGCCAAACAAAACAGCTTTTAAGCGTCACTAAGCAGATGGACAGGGAGATCAGAGTGACACCTACGACGAGCAACTTAACTCCTCGAAAGGTGATGTAAGATGTCCTGATCTGAGAGGAGTATCAGAGGCAGAAGTAGAGAGTTGGAGCCTCAAGGTGTGATCGATGCCCACAGGGTAACAATTGGGAATGGAGCAGAGAGAATACCCACGAACACACTCTTCCTAATGTTTTGTTCACGCAGTCTTCCAAAGACCATCAAAGTAGGCCACCTGGCTGTAACAGTTGACCACTACATCTCTTCTCCTATGAGGAGGTGTTTCCGCTATCAACTATTTGGCCATGACCGTGACAGGTGCTCGGGGGAGGCTGAAAAACAGTCCATGAAGGGCCTTGCCAGGGACCAACCTTTTGTGCCAACTGTGGTGCCAGCCAGCCAACCCTCTTTCTCCAAGGACTGCCCCAAAGGCTGAGGGGAAAAAAAAAACATCCAGCAGGTCAAGACAGAAAGGAGAATTCCGTTCCACGAAGCCAAGAAACTATTGCTTGGCAGTCAATCTCAACCAGCTTTGTCATACTCTGCTGCTGTTAGAAAGGTCCAGACAGCGTCTGTCTCTTGTCAGACAGAGGCATTTCATGTTTCCAAATGTACACAGGAGACATCAACCTGTGGATCAGATAAACTTGCACGAAAACCAGCAGAACCTCTGTTTTAAAAAAAAAAAAAAACCAGCGCCCTCTGGGGCGTTAAACTGGCTACCCCAAGTCTCTCCAACAAACTAAAAGTCTGCTGGTGAGCAGACTGGGAAACAGACCCCTCCCAGATCCCACCAGTCTTGCTCCCCTGGGAACAGAAAACCGGCTGTTCCCCTCAAAGGTCCTGAGGGGAAAAAAGTGTGGAGGTGACAGAGGTTGATGGGCCTCAGTCTGTCTCTTCATCCCCCACAAGAAAAAATGGTCAGGAGAAAAAACTTTCTGGCCCGAAACAAACAGACCTGTTAGCAGAAAATAAGTTTTTTTCCTCTCCAGTCTGACATCGAGGAAGCAGAAATGGAATGAGTTGTTCCCCGTATTTATTACCTTGCCATGATGGAGTCAAAAAGTTCCCTTTGGAACATCCGAGGTCTCCTTTCAATTTTGAGGAGCTACAGCTGCTTGGCCACAACCTGAGACCTGTTGTCATAGCTCTGCAAGAAACTAAGATTCAGAACCAGAAGGTTTTCATTCTTTCCGGTTTTGATATTTTCTCAAAATCAGCACCACCCACTGCAGATGGAGTAACGGGAGGACTCTCGTTACTCATCCACAAGTCTCTGTTATTCAGCCCTATTGATTTAGATACTTCTCTTCAGGCTTTAGTCGCAAGAATAACTTAGTTACCGTGTGGTCTTTATATTTACCACCATCTATCACAGTCAGTCGACAAGAGCTGGTCAGCCTGATTAGAGAACTTCTACGAACTTTTTTTTTTTTTTTTTTTTTTTTTTTTTTTTTTTTTTTGCTGTTGAATGATTTCAGTGGACACAGTCCTCTCTGGGCAATGTGAAATCTTCATCCAGAGGTCTGTTTCTTGAAAATGTCTTCTCCGAGTTGGGTTTTGTGTTGTCTGAATGGTGGGTCTCCAACTGACCTCCATCCTTCAACAGGTACACTTTCATGTTTCATTTGTCGAAATGTGGTCCCTCGCTGATTCTAAACTATGAGTGGTCTGTCCGTGACGATCTGCAAAGAAGTGATCATTTTTCCGTTCTGGTATAATCAATAACAACTGAAAACGCCTCTGTTCCAGAACATCTTGATTACGAGAAGGCCAACTGGAATCTTTATGCTGCAAATATTTCAAAGGAGCTCAAGGAAACTGACAATTTTCAAAGTCAAGACCCAGCAGAATCTCCCACTTATACTTTGATTAAGTCTGCAAAAATGTTCCGATGTTTTGCAAAAAAATCCAACTGCCTAAAACACCTTGGTTAAATTCTGACTGGCAAATGGTCAAACGTATGCAAACAGGCTTAGCTCGGGAATTCCAAAGACCTTCAGCTCCCAATGCTCGAGCCATCAAAAACCCTGTGCCAGAACGAGACACACACTTTTAAAATCGTACACGTCAGTCTTGGAGACTGCTCCGGATTGACATCTAAAACATCCAAGAAAAAGTCTAGAACATCATCAAGAATATCAAAGGGAATAACATCAACCCCTCCATTCATCGCCTGAAACTTGCCGATTCTCTGATAACTGACAAAGAAGCTGTTGCCAATCTGCTGGCCTCTACCATTCAGCAGAACTCTCATCATCCTCACGTAAACCTGCAGCCTTAAAAAGAAAAAAAAGAGAGAGAGAGAGAGAGAGAGAGAGAGAGAGAGAGAGAGAGAGAGAGAGAAAATCTTCATACAATTTCACTTCAGACAACTCTGAAGTGTACAATTTACCTTTTTCATTTGATGAACTAAAATCAGCTTGCAAACCTGCAATGATTCTGCTCGTGGCCTGATGACATTCATTATCAGCTTTCGAAACATCTCCCAGAGAGCTGTGTCCAGACCCTTCTAAAAGTCTACAACCATATCAGGACCACAGGGTGCTTTCCGCCCTCCTGGCGGAAAGCCCTGATCATTCCGATTCCTAAACCTGGAAAAGATCTTTCCAACTCTTCAAACTATCGCCCAATAGCTCTGACCAGCTGCTTCTGTAAGCTAATGGAAAAGGTCAACTCCCGACTGATGTGGAAGCTGGAAACCGATGGCCTTTTGGCCAGTGAACAGTGCGGGTTCCGGAAGTACCACTCAGCCGTTGACCATTTAGTCCGTCTGGAAACCATCATCCGCAATGCCTTTACTTATAAACAGCATGTGGTTGCTGTTTTTTGATCTGGAAAAAGCGTATGATATCACTTGGAAATCTGGAATTCTGGTGGATTTTCATAAACTTAGTTTTCGTGGTCATCTGCCTTTATTTCTTCAAAACTTTCTGGCTGATTGGCAGTTTCAAGTCCGTATTGGCACCACGCTGTCTGACATTCATGGGTATGAACTAGGTGTACCTCAAGGGAGCATTCTTTCTCTTGTTCTCTTCAGTATCAAAATTAACAACATTGTCAAATAGGTAAACCAGGTCTCTGAGTCCTCTCACTTTGTTGATGACTTCGCACTGTACGCAGTTGGAGCTTCTTGCGCCAGCGTACAGCGTCGACTTCAGCTTTGTGTGAATAAGACTCAACAGAGGGCCGAGGAAAACGGGTTTACCTTTTCAAGCACCAAAACACAGTCGATCCATTTCTTACAATTTTCTTCAGCTCTTTTGTGATCCTGAAATTCGTCTGGACAAGTCCACCATTCCAGCTGTGAAAGAATCCAATTTTTTGTGTGTGTGTGTGTGTGTGTGTGTGTGTGTGTGTGTGTGAAATCAAAACCTGAACGTTAAAGTCACACCCACACTTGAAAACTGCACGCCAGAAAGCACCGACTGTTCTGAGAGTTGAACACAGATTGGGGCGCAATAAAACTCTCCTCCATCTTAACAGCTTTGATCCGCTTCAAACTGGACTATATGGTGTGAAGTGTACGGCTCGGACAGACCGTCCTATCTGAAAAGTCTAGATCCTACCCACCATCAAGGGCTTCGATTGTGTCTGGGCGCATTACTGTTACTGTTAAGGGTGAATTTTACGTCCTATCGGCCAGAGGCCCTTAAGGACAGTTATACTACAGACGTAGGTCTGCATTTCAGTGGCAACTGCTGTCGTCGGCAGTAGTGGCGGGTTTCAGTGGGGGGTCGTCTCGCTCTTCCTCTCTCTGAACTCGTGTTCCTCTTGAATGTTGGTTCAAGTTTGGTCGTGTTGCTCTTGAACGTTGGCTCAATTTCTGGTTGTTGGTCGACCGACGATGGGTGTCGGTGTGTGTTGCCTGCTGTCCCCAAATATCAGGCTGTCTTCAGGACCACGGGCGGCCTTCTTCATGCTCGGGTGGCGATGTCCTGTGCCGCGTGAGGCCGCCTCAAGGAGGGAGCAGGACGAAAGTCGCTGGAGCGCTGCACGGTCCCTGATATTCGGCGGGTACTCGCTGACTGCGGCCGTGAGGGCAATGCCAAACCCCATGAGGAGTGCCCACCATGTCTGCCTCCCCACAACACAGAGCATGGCTGTCAGAGCCACGGTAGTCACAGTCAGGCAGCGCTCCCTCGCCAAACGCCTCCACATCTCCTGGAGCCGTCCCCCGGCGACGCAGGCTAGACCCGCCGTCACCCACATGGTTGGAAGGTTTGTCTGCGTCGC
This sequence comes from Conus betulinus, assembly GCA_016801955.1. Classification (NCBI taxonomy): domain Eukaryota; kingdom Metazoa; phylum Mollusca; class Gastropoda; order Neogastropoda; family Conidae; genus Conus; species Conus betulinus. Next base: position 29,445 of record JADBJO010003900.1, on the reverse strand, counting down.
TCGACACTGATCTCTCACATCAGTGTCCCTCAAAGGCGAGCTGCCACCTCTCCCCTGGCGTCCACTGCTATGCCACACTCGCAGCGTTGGGCGCATTCCGCATCACCCCTGTTTATAACCTGTATGCTGAGGCAGGAGAACCATCCCTCTCAAACTGTTCACCGACACTTTGCCTTGAACTACTGTTTCAATCTATCTTCTGAATCCCGCAATCAGTTTCAGTTTCATCAAGGACGTCACTGCGTTGCGGAGGCGTCACTGCGTGCGGACTAGTCTATATTCGCCACACCACATCCGCTATGTTTTGAGACCACACTACGCATGATTTTAAGTTGATGGATAAATGAATTAATGACTAACATGAGAGAATTGAAGAAGATGGTCTCGTGACTATGACTAAGCGTCTGACCTACGCATTAGACCAACGCGCTGGTCAGACCTTGAGTGCCTACCTACCATGTTTAAAAAAAAAAAAATTCTATGTGTTTAGTGAATGTACACGTGTGAGTATGTGTGGGCATGGGCCCATGTGTGTCAATGGGCGTGTGTGTGTGTGTGTGTGTGTGTGTGTGTGCGTCCATGTATGTATGTGCACATGTGTGTGTGCGCATTTGTATGTATGTGTGTGTGCGCCTACATGAATGTGTGCGTGCGTGTGCAGAAGTGCGTATGCATGTGTGTGTGCGTGTGTGTGTGAGTGTGTGTGTAATTTGTGGGTTTGTGTTAGCACACATATCTGCATATATATATGTATGTACATAGCAGTGTGTATGTGTGTGCCTTTGTATGTGGGCATGTATGCGTGTGCGTGTGCATTTAAGCGTTCATGTGTATGCGTGTATGTGCGCATGTGTGTGGGTGTGGACGTGCACTTGCGCGCCTGTGTATAATGTGTCACTACCTCACTTCGAACAACAGCACCAAGGTAATGGACAAATCGTTTGGATCCGGGAGGGGCTAGATCAACTTAGTTTAAGACGTTTGGTCATTTTTCATGTTCTCTAATGCCAGACCAGTCGCCTCCAGTTGTTTTTTTTCCCCTCGGGAGATGAATTTTCCTGCTCAGAGCGTTCAGGTATTTCTCTTACTATGTCTGAAATTTCAGTGTTCCATCTGTTTTTGTATAAATCGTCATAATACTTCTCTACCTCCTCATTGATTTGGCACGGGTCCTCAGTGAAGTCTCCAACTCTGTCTGTAAGCTTGTTGATTTGTTTTAAATAAGAATTTCTTTTATCCCAACAGAACTAAGTATTTTAGTTTTCCACATATGCTGTCTTGTTTTTTAACGTATGAGTACTCGTTTCATTCTGTTCTCACACACAGATTCTTCTAATACCCGCTTCTTTTTGTTTCCAGAGTTTCTGCAGCGCCTTCTGAAGTGGATTCTGAAGTGAAGTTCTCTGTTGTTCAGTACCCTCTCCTTTTCTTCTAACCTTATTTCTTCATAGTGGCGTCGACTACAAGCTTGAATCTTATTTTCACAAATACGAAATCTAGGAAATGCTGATTTGAGATTCTAAGCTTTATTTCACTTGAGCTTTTGGAATTTGTTCTATTTCTAATTTAGAGTATTCATCTTAAGCATATCCCTTCAAAACATTCTGCATTTCTCCATTTAGTTCATCTGCATATCGTTCATCACTCAATAATGAGCACTTCAGTATCCATTTTTTTTTTGTTGAATATTTGTTTCATTTTTTATCGTCTTCATTCAAAACATAAAGTTCATCATTTACATGTACTTGATCTTTTTTTCGGGCAGTTTTTTTTTTAAATGTGTGTAAATCACTGATCCACAGAGATCTGATCAAGCACATTTACACGTCTTCTTTGGAAGTGTGTTGTATCAGGCATTCCAGAAAGAGTTCTGATCAGCAATACCAGCGATCGGCAGATGGTAGGACACCTTATCAAACTGGTTCATTTCAGTTCGAGGTATGGGAACCTGGAATTTTGTAGAATTTCTAGAATTCATGTTAAAATCCGGATTGAAAAGAGAGTGAGCGAAGAGAGAGAGAGAGGGAGGAAGAGAAAGAGAGACAGACATGGCAAACAGACAGAGAACACTTTGTAAACAGACAGGTTCTCCCGTTTGCTGTTCATCAAAATGAACTGTATGGAAAGACTTAAATACTGACAAGTTTTACTGGTTTATAGTCTGACTTTCCAAGTATGTTGCAAAATTCAACTATGTATTCAAGCATTCACTTTCAGCACAACTCTCTCTCTCTCTCTCTCACACACACACACATACAGACACATTACATCCACCCCAACACACAAAGAAACGCTTGTACACACAACGTAAAAAAAAATTCTCATCATGTAATTGATAAAGGATGATCAGTGACAAAAACACTGAATAAGAGAAATACTTAACCGGGTAAATGTCACATAATCAGAAACCACCACCACCAACCACCCAACGAAACCACCAAATCCCTACAGCTCAAAATGATTCACAAATCATATGCACCAATCATTCTCTTGACTATAGATCCCTACAATCTACCCAGAAGAGAAAAAGTTACTTGTAAAGTAACAAATCTAATGATTTACAAATTAAAGGCATTAACAATTCTCTTGACTATATATCTACAACGTCTACACACACAGAAGAGAAAATGTTACACTAGTTAAGTAAAAATTTGAATGGTTAACAAATTAAAGGAATCAACAATTCTGTTTGAATATACACAATCTATAGCAGAAAAAAAAAACAACTGAAAGCTACCTGTAAAGACTTTAGAAAAGTGATTTGCAAAATGCAGGGATCAACAATTCTCAGGGATATTGATCTACATTCTACAATTAAAAACAACACAAAAAAATACTACACTCTCTACAGTTAAAAATAATTTTTAAAAAAACAAAAAAAAAAAAAAAGAAGAGAATGTTTTCTGCAAAGCCTTTGGCCAGATGAAATCAAAGGAATCAACCTTTCTCTTGGATATTGATCTACACAGTCAATACATAAAAAGAAAAAAAAGCTCTCCAGCTAAATGAGTTATACCAAAAGAAATCGACCGATCTCCTGAATATAGATCCACTATATTAATAATAAAAAGCTGTAAAAGAAGCTACCTGTAAACCCTTTACCCAAATGGTTCACACCTTAAGAGACAATTCTGAATAGAGGTCTACACTGTTAACACTAAAACAACAACAACAACAAAGAAAGAAAACTACCTCTGTAGCCGAATGACTCATAAATGTCAAGGAATCAACAGTTTTCTTGAATATAGACCTACACAGTCTACAAAAGATAGACTTGAGAGAGGGAGTTTTTTTTAATACAGATCTATACAGTCTACAGAAGACAGAGAGAGAGAGAAAAAAAGAGAGAATTACACGTAAAGCCTTTGGCATCTTCCTCAGCAGCAAAATCAGCCATGACAAATCTTTGCACTGTGCACGAAAATGCTATTCCAATAGGAAGAGGCTTTCATCCTTTCCCAACCAATAATGCTACAGCAACACTCAGAACTGGTGCTGCACACCTGCACCCTGTTTCTGTGATGTAACTGTAAAAGCTTTTGGGAGAAAAAGAGACAGTATGTGTGGGTTGTTTTGCTTTCTTGACATAAAGAAGTGAGAGAACTGATGTAGAAATAAAAAGTTAAAAGCGTTTCAACTTTCATTCTTCATTTACTTGCAGATCTGTATGCAGCGGGTCACAAAAGCCAACGCCTGTTGAAGAAGCATTTCCATGGAATACTGCCTATCCTTATTTACAAGTCTCACAACCGCATACTCGTTCATGGGTCTATTCAGCTCTATGATTTTAGTGGGGGGGACCCCCATTTTATTTCTCTAGTTTGTTATCAATCCTTTTTATGTCTTTATGCATTCCTTTAATCCAAATATAAAAAAAATGCACATATACACACAAAATGATGGTTTCAAAACTCATACATATGCATAAACCTACAGCAAAGGGAAGCTATTTCAACAGAAATTCCTGCTGATTCAAAACAATTCTGTGTAACTGGATGCCACTTCTCAAACAAAACCCTGTCCACCAACATTACATCAAAAAACCCTTCTGACAAACACAACTGAGAAAAGCCACTGTTGTTGAAGCATGTGTTCTCCAATATAACAGACAAACTCACCGAGTAGAAAAAACTGTCCAGGCTGTATAAACATGATTGTTTGTCGCAAAAATATATAACAAAAACAGTGCTTCCAAAAAATGCAAGTAAGAACAAGATGTTAGATCTTTTTTCTTTAGCCATGCCAAGAACAACCAAATTTGGCACTGCTAAAGTTTAGTGAGTTCTACTACCTGTCAAGATGATGGAATATAAAGCGCATTCACCACCAACTTTAAAAAAAACAAAGTTAATAAAAAAAATACTGTCTGAACTTCTCAAAAAAATGGAAGCAAAAAGTGTGCATCACATTAGTTTCATATTCTACTATATTACAGAACACTCATATTGTGAAAGTGTGTATTTTTCTCTTTTTGAACACCAAACTGGCAAAAAAATGAAGATAACGAGTTTTAGTGAAGCATCCCTAATGTTTCATGCTGATCAGTCCAGTCCTGCTAGCACGGAAAGTTGCAAGGGTCACACATTTGCGCGAGGGCCGAAAGGGTTACATTCTTCAGGGACTGGCTTCTCTTTGGGATGCTTAGGGTTAATATGATGTATTATTTTCAAGCTCTGTATCTCTCAGACCTTTTGGTGCACCCTTGGCTGTATACATGTGTACTAATTTAATGAACTCAAAAGTTGAGTCACAGCACAAAGCATGCACTTTGGTGCATTTTCATCTTCTGAAAGACACTAGTGAGTGTGGAATGTGCGACTTGTGTGTAACCTGCATATCACCATCTCCTCCATCTCGTTCCCTAGAACAGATCAGAGAAACTGTTTGAGGTTGGAGAAGAGTCTGGAAAAGTTCGTTGTTTGATTGATTACTGCCATCCTCCTCCTAGAGGCACGGTTCCAACATCGTCTCCCTTGTTGAACTCTTTGCAAGGTAAGTCAACTGTTTCATTGACTCAAATACCAATGTGGACAGGAAGCCAGGCAAGAACAATGCTGTAACTGTCAGCTTTCACAGGAGAATAGTTCAAAGAATTCAAAAAAACTGCAAAAAGATTTTGTCACCACCAGCAACTGCTTCTAGAGCAGTGAAGAATTTTTAAAAGATTTTTTTTTTTTTAAATCAACAGTCTGCATGTTAGGATTGGTATGTGATCTTCAGAGCTACAACCAGAGCAGTCAGTTTGGTGGGTTAGACAGAACTGAGGGAGATATTCAGAAAAAATGCCAGTTATTAGTGGGAGAACAAAAGGCAGAAGCAGCAATGCCTTAGTCAAACTAAGAAGACTTGTCTGTGAACACTGTGTGGAATGATTGGAATTTTTAGACTGTACACACACTTGGAGTCCCTAATGGTGAACAGGACCTGGTATTTTCAAGTAAGGAGGTCTTGTAGAGCTACAAACAGAGCGGACATAGTTCAATATGGAACAGCAAGGGCTCTGTGGAGGTGGAGTGGTATTTTCTTTGCGTCAATTGTGTGTATGGCATTTTGTCTTCTGTTCAAAAGGCTGCCTTTCTTTCTTTTCCTTTCTCTTTTTCAAACGTCAGTTTTACAACATCCTCTGAGCAACTTTGGGCATATATGCCATTCCTTCTTTCTTTCTTTTCTTACATCTTTTTCAAACGTCAGTTTCACAACATCCTCTGAGCAACTCTATGCCTTTCTTTCTTTTTTTTTTACATCTTTTTTAAACGTCGGTTTTACAACATCCTCTGTGCAACTCTATGCCATTCTTTTTCTTTCTTTCTTTTATCTTTTCTAAACATCAGTTTTAAAACTTCCTCAGAGCAACTTAAGGTATATGAGTAAGCAATTCGTTGTTGAAATTGTGACATTATTACACGCCCTCCCTTTCACGTATTTCTGCAAGCTGTACAAGTTATGTTCATGTTCACCGACGTATTCATATCTGAACAGCACAGTTAATCATGGAAGCTATCTCAGGTTTCATAGAGCTATATTCACCACATGAATATGGTATTGCATAATTCCTAATTCTTTTCCGTTAAATTCTGTACTGAATTGAAATGAAAAAATACTCACTTCTTTCAAAACTCAAGATTGTTGAAAGTATCACACATTGAATAATATGGGTCTCGTAACAAAATCTGCTTCATAGAGAATCCTCATTCTTCACGGCTGAACGAACACAAGGCTGTGAATATACGTTAACGCATGGAAGTGTCCTCTTCTATCATTTCCAATGACAACTGAAAAGAAGTCTGCTTCCTATGTTTTTGAAAGACCTGAAACAGTTTGCTGTCATTCTTTCTGTCCCCTTTCTCATAGTTTTGATTGGCGGCCATCTTGGTAAGTTGGTTGACAACCTTACTGCATCAAACGTCACAGTGACCAGGAATCCAGACTTAGGAATGCCCAAAGCATTACAAAAAAGACTTGACAGCTGGATATAAAAGGCATCTGTGGCCAGCACCTCCTCTGGATCAGCCTGCTATCTCTTCCACAAGAATGGGCCAAAGGCCAGCACAGTTTACTCTCAAAAAAACAAAAAGGTTTGTCACCGGTATTATCCTTGCAATAAGTATATCTGAAATAAGTATTAGCATGCCGCAAAAAAAAAAAACATGGACAAGCGAATCACAAGACAAAACACGACGCGTTTCAACCTCTTAGGTCTCCTTCAGGCAAGATACAAAGCAATCAGGACAACAAAAATGAATGAGCAATCACTAGTGACTGCTGGTTCATTTTCCTTGTCTTGATTGTTTTGTGAAGTGATTGCTCGTTCATTTTCGTTGTCCTAATTGTTTTGCATCTTGCCTGAAGAAGACCTAAGAGGCAAAACGTGTCGTATTTTGTCTTGTGATTCATTTGTCCACATTTTTTTTTTTTTTTTTGCGGTTCGCTAACATTTATTTAAGATTTGTTTTGATTTCTGCCTGCAGTCGTCTCACTTTGCAACTTGCAACAAGTAGTAAGTCACCTGCTATATTTTTAACGGCAAGATGGCAAAGATATGCAGAGTTTACTGTTTAAAAAAAAAAAAAAAAAGGTCTGCCAACAGCACTATACTTGGGAATAAGTAGCTAGTCACCGGCTATCTTCTTAACAAGAAGATGTTAAAGGTTAACAGAGTTTACCATTTCAAAAAAAAAAAGGTTTGTCACCAGTACTATCCTCACAAAAAATAATTAGTCACCTGCTATCTTTCTAACAGGAACATGGCAAAAATTAACAGAGTTTACTGTCAAAAAAAAAAAAAAAAAAAACATCACCGGCACTATTCTTGCAACAAATAATTAGTCATAACGAACATGGATCGGGAGTATCCACAGGTCTTCAGGACATGTGTGGAAACATTGTACACGTGCCTCTAATGTCAATATCTGTAATCTGCGTGTTCCACAATCAGGAATGGATTCCTCCTCCCCTTCCCCTACTTTTCCCCCCAAATCTAACGTACGGTACATTTATAATGCAAAAATACTGATGTCCAGGTGTGCCTCTACACATGATTTCTTGCACATTAATTGTGTGTGTCGGAAGTCGTTTTTCCATCGAGGCATCCATGTTGATTTCGCTTCTGCTTCTCGCAGGTGTCTGACCATGAAAGGGTAGCTCTTTAGGAGTTCTTGGCTGGAATCTTGATGACCACCTGAAAGGAATAGCTCTCATCAAGTTTTACCTTCACATTTCTAGACATGTCCATTCCATCATATTTTAAATCTCATAAACATGTGGCTGTTTGGAAACAGAACTACAATATGATTTTGTTGTTGTTGTTAACCACAAATATAAATCCATGATTTTTCTTGCACTCTGTGTTAATTTTTTCATTATCAGACTAAGTTCTTTTCAGAGTGGAATATTAAGACACACAAGAGAGGCAAAGCCTTCAAGATTCTCAAGTGCCGCTCAATCATCAATGAGTTACTGAAGACACCCCCCCCCCCCCCCCCCCAAGAAAGTTTTTTGGATCACTACAAGATTAAAAATGTTACCCTGGAATTAACAAAAGGCTGTAAAATAATGATCCTTGAAATAAAAAGAAATACATGGTTTTATTCCAAAGAATAACTGAACAGGCCAGTACACTGCTGCCTGTGTAATGCAAGGTTTTCTGCTATGGCTACAAAAAGTTCAAGGAATCTGACATCATCACCTCAGGACTACCACCACAGCCAGCCTCAACATTAACCCTCATATTGAATAATAAAAACAACCAGCACTGTAAATTGCAAATTTTTGGTATATTAAAAACCTTTTTCAAGCTTAAATGCAGAAGACCTGCCAACTGCAGACAGCAGCGTTTTTCAACATTAACCCCTGAACAGTTTTTGAGTCTTCTTAACACATTTTTTTTTTAGGCATGACGATGCAAAAAAATCAAAATTTCTCAAATAATGATAATAATATTTTTCTTGGTAAATGCTTTTGTTTTAAGTTTATTTTATTAAACTTTTCCATCAATAACACAATCATGTTTTTTGAGATGTGATAATTTCCATGAAAACCCGTCAAATCACTGGAATTGAAAATCAAGGGAAAGAACTGTCGAGAGTTAAGGACCGACAGTTGCTCGCCCAGCTCTCGCCATCGCCTCGCTTCCCAGTCCTTTCTCATTCCTCCGCTCTCTGCCCTCCTTCCCTGCCACCTGCTTCTCTCCCCTTCCTGTTCCCCCCTCTCCCTTCTGTTCCATCCCTTTCAACAGATAATCCCCCCCCCCTCCCCCCCAGTCTACTCTCTACCTTTTTTCACAATTGATTCTGCTCATTTCTCCTCCATATCTCTTAACGAATAACTCCTCCCTCCCCACTTTCCTTCCACTCCATCTTTTTTAACAAAGAACTCTTCCTCCCCACTGCTCTATATCTCGTACTGAGCAACTCCTGCCTCCCCACTCCATCTGTCTTAACAAAGAACTCAACAAATAAAGAGAGAGGCTCTATCTCTGAACTAACAACTCCTCCTTCCCCCTCCCCTCTACCCCATCTCTCTCTTAACAAAAAAATAAGGACAGAGAGACAAGAGACAGCCAACTGGTGCGACAAACAGGTTCTTACATTCTTGACTTCCACGTATTGTTGCAGTCCATATTCTCCACTGAAACACAACATGGACAGGGTTACCTTCTACAGAACACATGGGTATCAACCTATATGGTTTTCCCAGGAAACCTTTGATTTGGGGTCTGTACTGCCGTATACAAGTTTCACACACTGATTTATATGGGCAAATCTTAAATTTGCTGAGGCAAATTGCAAGATGAACAAATTTTCATAGCAGATGACACGGACTCTAAACGCTGAAATGGGAATGAACGAAGTAGATGATCGGTCATGTTTTGAGATCAACTCTTCAGCCCCCTTGTTGCAGGCAGCAAAGTCTGCCACCAAGCAGTACAACGATGAACATCAGTAACTGTCATTTGCAAGAGACAGTGTTGAACAGAACAATGGCTGTGTGTTCTTGGGAAATTGGTATGATTGGGAATAGAAACTTTGGGGCTCACAGTAAGTAAAGATGTACTTCTGACTTCAGTGGACTAATGATGTTGGCAGGAGTGGAAGAGTGTATAAACAATGGGTTTATAAACAGTTTTAATTCTGCATCATTGTCAGTGTTTCACTATAGGGTGTGTGATTTGATCTACAAACTGTCTCAAGTGATGCATTCTACTGAAATAGAAGAAAATTCTGTTTGATGGGTAAGCATTATTGTTATTCATATACTGTCTTAAACTGCCATTTGTTTCAAGAAGTTCTGCCTGATACCGAGTATTACATTGTATTCACAGCATTTTTTTGTTTATGTTTTTGCATTTTCCTTAATGTATACGGTTTAGGGGCTCAGAATATGGGGGAAAAGTACTCTTCAATATGCGAAGTTGTAAAATGAGGAAAATTGGGTTGACACCTATGAGAACACATAAGAAAGCACCACAGTTAACAGCAATGGAACAGTAAGAAATAACTTAAGTAAACAGTTGGGTTTTTTTTTCAAAAAGAAAAGAAAGAAAAACAAAGCAACCAAAACAACAAAACTAGGATGACAACTGTCATATACATGAGTGACCTGTGTGTGTGTGTGTGTGTGTGCGTGTGTGCATGTATGTGTGATGCTCAAAGAAGTGAAAAATGGAAACAATGTAAATTCAATCATTCTCTGAATGTGTTTGTTTCCCAGTGTTCTAGCCTTATGGCCTTTGTGGGTAAGTGTGTGTTTGTGTGCGCATGAGTGTGTGTGTGTGTGTGTGTGATGTGTGTGTGTGTGTGTGTGTGTGATATGTGTGTGTGTGTGTGTGTGTGTGTGTGTGATATGTATTTGTGTGTGTGTGTGTGTGATATGTGTGTGTGTGTGATGTGTGTGTGTGTGGTGTGTGTGTGTGTGTGATATGTGAGTGTGTGTGTGTGTGTGTGTGCGTGTGTGTGTGTGTGTGTGTGTGTGTGTGTGATATGTGTGATATGTGTGTGTGTGTGTGTGTGTGTGTGTGTGTGTGGTGTGTGTGTGTGTGTGATATGTGAGTGTGTGTGTGTGTGTGTGTGTGTGTGTGTGTGTGTGTGTGTGTGTGTGTGTGTGTGTGTGTGTGTGTGTGTGATATGTGTGATATGTGTGTGTGTGTGTGATATGTGTGTGTGTGTGTGTGTGTGATATGTATGTGTGTGCATATATTTCCATGGTCCCCATGTGCTGTTATAACAGGGATTATCAATCGTCTAGCGACTGGTCATTCGCAATGACGTGAGATGTGATGCGCGCGCATCTAGCCAGTGATGCTTGTATCATGCCAGAGACAAGACACATGCTTTTTTCCGCCAAAAGAAAAATCACCATTTCACAAGGTCAGTCCGTTCCTTTTTATTCTTTTTTTTTTTTTTTAACTTTATTGGTTAAAGATAGCAAGGCTGAGTCCTTTCAGTGACTTTTTATCAGCCAGATTTCGTGTTGCTGATCAGATCAACAAAAACAGTAATTATCAGCTTTCAGTCTGGTATCGATACTGAGTCTGGCACCATGGCCTCATGTGATCAAGGTGAAAAGACTACTGTTGAAGGTAAAGACTTGAGAGATTCCAAACTGGAGGAAAAATTAGAGGACAGGCTTCGAGATGTAACTCAGAGTTTGGATGCAAAATGGGGAAAAGAGGTTCAATAAATTTGAAACCCTTTTGAGAACCTCCTTAAAACGTCAACTCGATACCGGAGACATGAGCAGAAACGATTCTGACATGGACTATGATGAATGCGATGTTCTTGTCCTACAAGAGGATCAAGAAGAGCTAGACCTACAGCAGTGTGAAAAGGCACTGATTGAGGGAGATACGTGTAGTTCCATCTCTAGCACCAGAAAGAAAGACAATGCTCATTTGTTCGATGAAATTGAACAAGAGCTCAGTGGAAAAGAATTGCAAGGTTCAAAGGTCAGTGATGGTTTGGCAAAAATAGTGAGCCTTTTAGCCGAAAATTGAGTGAAAAGGTCCAGAAGGACAAATTTGAGGCTCACAATCGACCGGAAAATAGTGCAAAATTAGTTGTACTATTGGTAAACAAGGACGTATGGCCCAAACTTTCAACAGATCAACGCAAATTGGATCTGCAGATTGCACACACACAGCACACAATTATCACGGCAACAACTGCAATTCCCCACGTGGCAGACCAGAACGAGGCTTCGCAACAAAATGCAGAAGTAATACGGAACTGCACAGATGCAGTTGCATTGCTAGGGCACGCCACACACAAGCTCTCTATGTTCTGCCATCAAACGACGTGTCCACCGGTCAACCCGCTCTTGTGCAACAAAACGATTGATGTTACGGAACACTTGTTTGGCGACAATCTTGCATTTCACTCAAAGATATAAACGAAATGGAGAAGATAGGTTACAAGGTCTTGTCTGCTGGGAAAAAGGGAAACAACCCCAAATTTAGTCGCCTCCAGTATGACGGAAATGGGGGCAACAGGAAAGGGTCTTTTTTTAGGGGCCGTCTTGAACAAGCATTTCCCAGCCCAGACGTGGGGGCTATCCGTACCCAAAACCACAGACACAAGGGCATCACTCACCAGCTTTCCCAAAAGGCGCAACCAGAGGAACAGCTTTTCTCTGTCTCAGAAACTGAGGTAAGTGATTTTCATGCACATTTAACAGCATTCAGTTGCTGCTGACACTGGAAGCAGAACAGTTTGAAGCAGGAAGATTGGCTAAATTTACAGAAAATTGGGTTAAGCTGACATCAGACCCCCATCATCCTAAAATCAGTGACTGGTGCTGAAATTGAGACTGACTGTAATCTCGAAGACTTAGCTACTTTGTCATGTCCACCCTCATATTCATTCGGAAAGAATGTGCAGAAAGAGCTGCAGAAAGAGCTGTTATTGATGAAGAAATTGACAAATAGATTAGGAAAAAAGTTAGAATGTGAGCACACTCATGGAGAAGTTTTGTCACCAATCTTCACTAAGCAGCAAAAAAAAAATGGATCACAGAGAATTATCCTAAACCTAAAAAGTCTAAATGAAGAAATAACGTATCACCATTTTAAGATGGACACTTTGGCTACGGCCTTGGCTTTGGTTAGCAAAAACTGCTATATGGCATCATCGGACTTGAAAGATGTTTACTACTCTGTACCCATTTGCAAGGAACACAGAAAGCTGCTGAGATTTGAATAGAAAGGAAAAATCTTTGAAGACAATGCGCTCCCAATGGGTTGGCATTGGCACCATTTTGTTCACGAAAATAATGAATCCATAACTTGAGATTGAAAGGACACATCTCAACAGCTTTCTTGGATGACTCCTTGCTTATGGGCATTTGAAAGGCAGGAAAATGATATGGACACACTGGACACATTACATAAGCTAGGTTTGTACATCCCACAAAGTCAGTTTTTCAACCAACAACTGTGATTCAGTATATAGGAATGATCATTGACTTGGTCTCAATGACTGTCACTTTGACCTCAGAAAGGAAAGAGAAAATGCTTCTAAGCTGTAAGAACCTGCTGAAGGCAGCTGAGATATCTATAAGAGAATTGGCAAAAGTCATTGGGTTAATGGTGGCTAGTTTTCCCGCTGTTAAATTTGAGCCCCTGCATTACAGGCAGTTGGAAAAGGAAAATTGAAGCGCCCTGAGAAAAGCAAAGGACAATTTGACCAGGTGATGGAGATATCTAAAGCTGGAAAAAAGGAGCTGACATGGTGGATTGCCAATATTCCTGATGCTTTCAATGATGTCTGTTGCAGAGATCCAGACATTGTAATCCATTCTGATGCAAGTCTTCATGGCTGGGGCTGTGTGTGTGCAGGTGTCTCTTCAGGAGGAGTGGTCACCAGCAGAAAGGAAATTTCATATAAATTACTTGGAATTAAAAGCTGCATTTTTTGCCTTGAAATCTTTTCAGATGTAGCTTCAAGGGAAACATGTAAGGCTCATGCTGAACAATACCACAGCCATTGCATGCTTAAACCACATGGGTACATCTCACTCTGACTCCTGTAAAGATTTAACATTTCAAATCTGGTCTTGGTGCATTGAACATAATACGTTTTTGTCAGCGCAGCCCACATACCAGGAGTGGGAAAATGTGGTGGTTGACGCAGAATTCACGAAGGTAAATCTGGACACTGAATGGAAGCTGAACAATGATCTTCTGTAAACTGCTCTTAGACAGCTGAATGCAGCACCTGACATAGATTTGTTTGCTGCTTTCATTCATCTTCCAGGCCAGATCCAGATGCAGAAACTACTGATGCTTTCAGTGTAACTTGGAGAGACATAAATTTCTATGCTTTTCCTCCTTTCAGCATTGTCACCCGATTCCGATTCCTCCAGAAGGTGTGGAGAGATCAGAGTTTGGGTGTGCTGGTGGTCCCAGATGGGCCAACTCAGCTGTGGTATCCAGTACTGTTACGACTGTTGACAGCAGAGCCAGTGAGTCTTACCTGCAGAAAAAAAACCTGTTGCATCTCCCCAGCCACCCAGATGCAGTCCATCGCCTGATTCAGCAGAAGAGGCTTCAATTGCTAGTTTGCAGGATCTCAGGTGTTCTTTAACCAGCTCTGGTCTAAGCAGTGGGGCCGCTGATTTGGTCATGAGCTTTTGGAGAAACTCTACCCAGAAAGCATAGGACTCTTACATAAAAAGGTGGAAAACTTTTGTAGATAGCAAGGGAATAAAAAACACCAACTTATGTCCAAGCAATAAATTTTCTGGCAGACATGTATGCTTCTGGGGCTAGTCACAGTACAGTAAATTTAGCCTGGAGTGCAGTTTCAGCTTATTTGCACAGGCCAGGCACCGAGGCAGTAGGCAGTCACCCATCAGTGTGTCATCTAGTGGAAGGGTTTGTTTGAAGAAAGACCCTCCATTCCCAAACATCATGATACATGGGATGTGGATAGTGTATTAGTCTATTCAATACTTAGCTGGCTTGCTGGACATAGGAAAGATGACTCCTAAGCAGTTGACCCTCAGACTGGTTATGTTGTTAGCCCTGCTGTCTGGTCAGAGGGTCAAACAATCCACACATTAAAATGTGAGGATGTCAGATTTAAAGATGACAAGTGTGTCTTAGTGTTTAGTGCTGTGCTGAAGCAAACTAAACCAGGGTCACATATGCAACCATTAGAACTAGAGTCCTTTGTAAATGAAAAATTGTGTATTGTTACCCACCTTAGACTGTATTTAAGAGTGACAAAGACTCTGAGGAAAGGGAAACAACTCTTCATTTCATTTGTCAAACCCCACAGTGAAGTCTCAAGAGACACTATATCCAGGTGGATTAGAACTGTTGTTTGAGGTTAGCCGGGGTGGATATCAGCCATTTTTCAGCTCACAGCACCAGAGCAGCTAGCACTTCAGCAGCATTCAGCAGAGATGTGCCTATTGACTGCATGATGAGAGCGGCTGGGTGGTCTACACAGACCACTTTTACCAAGTTCTACTGCAAACCTGTGCTTCAGAATCTTTAGGACAATCAGTTCTAGACAGTTTTGTAATATAAGAAGTAGGAATGCTGCAGGGTCCAGTTTTGACCCAGAGACTGACTGATGTTTCATAGTACGGTTTGACTCAGTGACTGATTGAAAGTGATTGCATGCCAAATTACAAAATTGTTTTTGAATTACCAGAGACTTTACAGCTCTTAGTGTAATTAAACGTAGACAAACAAAATCCATCGACTTGTTTATATTGCTTTTATGATTGATTCAGTACTCATACCTCTAACTCTGAAGTCCCACCTCATTGTGAATGACCAATCTCTAGACAATTGATAATTAGTTAATTTAACGAGACTTACCTGTAAATCCTAGCTTATGTAATATGTCCAGTGTGTCCATAACATTTTCCTGGCACTGTATCTTTCAAATGCCCATAAGCAAGGAGTCATCCAAGAAAGCTGTTGAGATATGTCCTTTCAGTCTCAAGGTAGCAAGAACTGGCTTCATTATTTTGTTGAACAAATGTGGTGCCAATGCCAATCCATTTGGGAGCGCATTGTATTCAAAGATCTTTCCTTTCCATTCAAATCTCAGCAGCTTTCTGTGTTCCTTGCAAATGGGTACAGAGCAGTAAGCATCTTTCAAGTCCAATGATGCCATGTAGCAGTTTTTGCTAACCAAAGCCAAGGCTGTAGCCAAAGTGTCTATCTTAAAATGGTGATATGTTATTTCTTCATTTAGGCCTTTGAGATTTAGGATAATTCTCTGTGATCCATCTTTTTTTTCTTAGTTAAAATTGGTGACAAAACTTCTCCATGAGTATGCTCACACTCTGTTATAACTTTTTTCCTAATCAATTTGTCAATTTCTTCATCAATAACAGCTCTTTCTGCAGCATTCTTTCCAAATGAATATGAGGGTGGACATGACAAAGTAGCTAAATCTTACAGATTACAGTCAATCTCAATTTCAGCACCAGTCACTGATTTTAGGATGATGGGGTCTGATGTCAGCTTAACCAATTTTCTGTAAAGTTAGCCAATCTTCCTGCTTCAAACTGTTCTGCTTCCAGTGTCAGCAACTGAACAATGCTATTTAGCTGTGCATGAAAATCACTTGCCTCAGTTACTGTGACTGAGAGAAGCCATTCCTCTGGTTGCACCCTTTGGGAAAGCTGTTGTAGTGCTTCCCTTGTGTCTGTGGTTTTGGGTGCTGATAGCGCCCACGTCTGTCTGGGGAAATGCTTGTTCGAGACGGCCCCTAAAAAAGACCCTTTCTTGTTGCCCCCGTTTTCCGTCATACTGGAAGCGACTAAATTTGGGTTTGTTTCCCTTTTCCCCAGCAGACAAGGCCTTGTAGCCTATCTTCTCCATTTTCGTTTATATCTTTGAGGGTGGATGCAAGACTGTCATCAAACAAGCATTCCGCAACGGCAATCGTTCCGTCGCACAAGCGCGGCTTGACCATTGGACACATCGCTCGACGATGGAACATGGACAGCTCATGGGTGGCGTGCCCTAACAATGCAATTGCATTTGTGCAGTTCTGTATTACTTCTGCATTTTGTCGCGAAGCCTCATTCTGGTCTGCCACGCAAGCAATCGCAGTTGTTGCCTCGATAATAGCGCACTGGGTGTGTGCAATCTTCAGATCCCATTTGCATTGATCTGTTGAAAGTTTGGACCATATCTCCTTGTTAACCAATGGCACAATTAATTTTTCACAATTTTCCGGTCGATTGTGAGCCTCCAATTTGTCCTTCTGGACCTTTTCGCTCAGCTTTCGGCTAAAATGCGCACAGACTATTGTTGCCAAACCATCACTGACCTTTGAACCTAGCATTTCTTTTCCACTGAGCTCTTGTTCAATTTCATCGAACAACTGAGCGTTGCCTTTCTTAGATGTGCTAGAGGTTTCTAGAAGTACACGCATTTCCCTCAATCAATGCCTTTTCACACTGCTGTAAATCTAACTCTTCTTGATCCTCTTATAAAACACAAGGATATCGCATTCGTCATATTCCACGTCAGAATCGTTTCCACTCATGTCTCCAGCATTGAGTTTACTTTTTAACGAAGTTCTCAGAAGAGTTTCAAATTCATCAAACCTCTTTTCCCACTTCGCATCCGAACTTTGCGCTACATCTTGAAGCCTGTCCTCTAATTTTTCCTCAGTTTGGAATCTCTCTCAAGTCCTTACCTTCAATGGCAAGCCTTTCATCTTGATCATGTGAGGCCAAGGTGCCAGACTTGGTACTGGTGCCAGGCTGAAAGCCGGCAATTACGATATTGTTGATCTGAACAGCAACACGAAATCTGGCTGATAAAAAGTCACTGAATGGACTCAAGCCTTGCTATCTTTAACTAATAGAGTTGAAAAAGAATAAAAAGGAATGGACTGACCTCATGAAACGATGATGTCTCTTTTGGTGGAAAAAGTATGTGTCTTGTCTCTGGCATGGCACAAGCATCACTGGCTAGATGCGCACACATCACATCTCACGTATTGTGAATGACCAATCACTAGACGACTGATAATTGGAATTATCTAAAGTCTAGGGATGAGAATGAGCAATTACATGCCTCCCATCTCGGCTCTGGTTAATTCTCGCTTACCTCCCAGGTATTGTCTGTTGAATTTATTTTAGAGATCATTCATGTCTAAATACTGGCAAGATGCTCACGCATCACATCTCACGTAACTGCTCATTCCAATCCCTAGACTCTAGATAATTCCAATTTAACCTCAACTTATAGGTCAGTCTCGTAAATTTGACTAATTAATATTGACACTTTCTCACAAATGCTGAACATTTCTTTTCTTTTTTTTTATTATTCTCACTGTCCAGATCTAAAGACACAATTTAAAAACACTGTACCATCTCTTCTTTCCTCTGTCTTTGTTTTGATTTGAGACACATTAGGTCAGTATGCATTTGGAGTCAGTGGCCAGACAACTATGTTTCTGTGGTCAATCACACACACACACACACATGCACATACGCACGCACACACACATACACACACACACACACACACACACACACACATGCATGCATGCTCGCACAGACTAAGAAAAAAGTCATCTCACTGAAGAGTACACAAAGAACAATACAACTCCCATTCTGCAGCAAAGAGAGAAATGGTCAGACTTTGGAGAATGACCAAACTAGTGGAACGTCTATCTTTTTTTTTTTTTTTTCCTTTCACAAGCAGTGAGAGCAGATGGAAGAGGGGGCAGAATTACTCACAGTTCACGTCCAATGCCAGACATCTTGAACCCGCCAAAGGGGGCCTGCGGGGTCACAGCGTTGTAGCAGTTCACCCTGCAACACACCAGGTTAATCAGGCCAGTCTTACAGCAAACTTCACATACAAGTCTGTTAAACCAATTTAAATGATTACTTGAAATGTCAACAATTACTTTAAATGTTAAATGATTACTCCAAATGGGTAAACATATCTGCACTTTAGATTGTTCAATTCCTGCTCACAAACTAACACTGTCTATTATATGCTCTAGGCAAGTACACATCCAGGCTGTACACACCCACATATACACATACTTGCAGGCTATACACACCCACATATACACATACTTGCAGGCTGTACACACCCACATATACACATACTTGTAGGCTATACACACCCACATACACACATACTTGCAGGCTGTACACACCCACATTCTTCAGGCTGTACACACCCACATATGCACATACTTGCAGGCTATACACACCACACATACACACATACTTGCAGGCTGTACACACCCACATACTTGCAGACTGTATACGCCCCACATATACACATACTTGCAGACTGTACATACCCATATATACACATACTTGCAGGCTATACACACCCACATACTTGCAGGCTGTACACACCCACATATACACATACTTGCAGACTGTACATACCCATATAACACATACTTGCAGGCTGTACACACCCACATATACACATACTTGCAGGCCGTACACACACACACATGTGCAGGCTGTGTACACACCCACATGTACACACACTTACAGGTTGTATATATACACATACTTGCAGGTTGTACACGCCCACATATACATACTTGCAGACTGTACACACTCATATCAACACAAGCTTGCACTGTCCACACCCACACAAAAACACATGCCTGCAGGCTGTACACACCCATTTACACACTTGCAGGCTGTACATACACACATACTTGCAGGCTGTACACACCCACATATACGCATTCTTGCAGGCGATACACACTCACATACATGCATACTCACAGGCTGTACACACCCACATGTACACACACTTGCAGGCTGTACACACCACCCACATAAACACAAGCTTAAGCTTGCAGGCTGTACACACCCACATATACACATGCCTGCAGGCTGTACACGCCTACTTACTTGCAAGCTGTACACACCCACTTACAAACTTGCAGGCTGTACATACATTTACACATGTGCAGGCCATATACACCCACTTACACACTTGCAGGCTGTACACAGCCACATAAACACATACTTTAACGCTGTGCACACCCTCTCACACTTGCAGACTGTACACACTAACCTGCACATAGGCAAGACGTACACATACACACACAATTATCTTGCTCAGACATTCACATACATACACTGACCAAACAGTGCTGGCTCAAAAACCATTTAAATCATGAAGACATCGAAAGAAATGCACACATGTAAACTCATGAAACAGACCTGCAAATTCCATACACGCACACGCACACACAAACACAAAAAAAAACTTCAGAGGAATATTTGTATGAACTGAGAGGAAATCACTCAAAGATCAGAAAAACTGTAGGCATCCACACACACACACACACACACATCCTTCCCCAAACAATTACTTTGAAATGCAAGTATTATCTTCAGCCTTTTTATCAGTGTGGTTTCATGTATATGCCAAAGTGTTGATTAATTTCACATATTATTTTGCACATCATCACATATATTCCTCCATTTGTCTAGGTGTGCATGCAAATGTGTGTTTCAAACTGTAAGCATTAATTTCTCTGTGTGTGTGTGTGTGTGTGTGTGTGTGTGTGTGTGGTTGCATTCATATACAATTTAAACTCACAGCATTTGCATCGGATTGCAGCACAAATGAGGGAAGGCCCCAATCCTTAAACTGAATGGCAGCCACACTGGCAACCCCACATTTCATAATGTGGCCATTGTAACTTAGCAATCATGAAAATAATCATGAAACAAGACAAGGAAGATGAACAACAAAACAAAATCTTGCTTTTGCCCAATTACCTAGGAACTGGAAACTAGCCTCAAGTAAGTTTTACCAATCCTGAAAATGCCCTAGCATAATCTCCCCAATCTGAACAACCCTGAAAATACCCTAGCATAATCTCCCCAATCTGAACAACTGAAAATACCCCAACATAATCTCCCCAATCTGAACAACCCTGAAAATACCCTAACATAATCTCCCCAATCTGAACCCTGAAAATACCCTAACATAATCTCCCCAATCTGAACAACCCTGAAATACCCTAACATAATCTCCCCAATCTGAACAACCCTGAAAATACCCTAACATAATCTCCCCAATCTGAACCCTGAAAATACCCTAACATGATCTCCCCAATCTGAACAACCTGAAAATACCTAAACATAATCACCCCAATCTGAACCCTGAAAATACCCTAACATAATCTCCCCAATCTGAACCCTGAAAATACCCTAACATAATCTCCCCAATCTGAACCCTGAAAATGCCTAACATAATCTCCCCAATCTGAACAACCCTGAAAATACCCTAACATAATCTCCCCAATCTGAACAACCCTGAAAATACCCTAACATAATCTCCCCAATCTGAACCCTGAAAATACCCTAACATAATCTCCCCAATCTGAACAACCCTGAAAATGCCCTAACATAATCTCCCCAATCTGAACAACCCTGAAAATACTCTAACATAATCTCCCCAATCTGAACAACCCTGAAAATACCTAAACATAATCTCCCCAATCTGAACAACCCTGAAAATACCCTAACATAATCTCCCCAATCTGAACAACCCTGAAAATACTCTAACATAATCTCCCCAATCTGAACAACCCTGAAAATACGGTTATACCTAAACATAATCTCCCCAATCTGAACAACCCTGAAAATACCCTAACATAATCTCCCCAATCTGAACAACCCTGAAAATACTCTAACATAATCTCCCCAATCTTAAAACAAGTGTAACCACTTTTTCTCAACCAGATTTCTGGCTTCTTGTGCTTTGTCAACTGTGCTCCCATCTTAAGAAAGGGTGTAGCAGCCTTCTTGTGTTTCTGGCTGCTTCTTTCTTCTTTTCACGCATGTTCAAAATGCACAAAATGACCAATGAATGAGAAACAAAGGTGAAGCTACAGGGAAGTGAGAGAGAGAGAGATACAGAGAGAGAGAGAGACAGGAGGGGGGGGGGGGGGGGGGGGGTGAGGGGCGAGGGGCGAAAGATTCTCTTTGCAGTTTATGCCAGCAACACTAAAGGCGACATAATCCATTCACCAGAAACTTTGGAAAAATAGTGTCTCTGCCACAGCCTTGATGAAGAAATATGTTGATTTTTGACTGTTTACAGGGTTTGTGTGAGGAACATAAAATTCAGTCTGACAAGTCCAGCTCCTTCCAAGTGATATTCTTCAATCAAACCAGCACACTGCACCTCAGTCATAACACACAGGCAACAGACTTCTTGGAGAGGAATTGTTTTTGGTAAAGAGTAGCAGAACAAAGGGCAGGCAAAAGCTACAAATTTTATCGAAATACAGAGGAGTCCACAAGCTATTTGCCCATATATATCGATGTATTCGCACACAAACTAACCAGACGGTGCCGGCTCGCACACCATTGACAAACATCATGGCTTTGTCGATGTCCTTGGTGAAGACAGCGGCCCCCAAGCCGTAGGTCGTGCTGTTGGCACGCTCAATGGCTTCATCCACTGAACTGAATTTCATCAACTGCTGCACAGGCCCGAAAATCTGCAACATCAAAACAAAATCCCATGGCAAAAGACTTCCCACTTCTGCCACATACAACTAAGAAGAGTAATGTATATCTATATCCTTGCTCTGATCAGATGTCAGCAAAAGTCACAGGAATAACTTCCTACATCGTTTGATTACTATAATATATTCTCGCCAACTATTACCTGAAAGCAATCATCATGTTCTAAATGATGGATTCATATTCCTTTCTCTTGACAATGGGGCGCCCGCTAGCGCCCAACCGGAAATCACACAGCCAAAACGCTGAGTGCCTGCCACCACCCGGTAAAATACGTGGCAACAATGGGCGCCGCCATGTTTCTCGTAGAAAAGGAATTCTCGCGAGAAACACGATTTCCTTCTTCCTGTAGCCATTTTCTACCGTCTGCAAAAAAAACCGCGAGTCGATGCATGCCGTGGTTCTCGAGCTACGAATCTTTAAAGTTTTGAAGTCGAAATGCTGTTTTTCACCATGGCTAACTTTGATTTCTGCCGTTCTATAATGAGATTTAGTGATGGAGATACTGTAATTTGTAGAATTTATGGCATAAGACTTGGTGAAAGTGCTGGGTAATGAAGCTTAGAGTGACCTAGATTTCAACTGGGATGAGGTTCCAGGTATGATGAGCAACGATTCGGAAGAAAGTTCTGAAGAAGATTTTTTTTTTCCCCCAAGTAAATGGCTCATGTGACATTCTTCAAACTTACGATATAGCAACATATATATTCATAGGATTTTTAAAATTATTTTCATTTCATTCTTTCCTTTCCTCTCTTTTAAATTATTTTTTTAATTGAGTAACCATGTACAAATTATGGAGTTACCTATCTTGCCGATGGTTTTCGGTGTAACTAAGCTCAGATAAGTGCATACTGAAGAGGGTTAAGAGCTCTCATACAGTCTTTCCTTACTTCTTACCTTATCTCAAGCACCATGCACTTGGCTGATTCATGACGAAGCTGAAAGAAAGGAAACTGAGAAGACTCACATTATTCGTAATTGAAAAAGTTCACCGACTTCTCCCTGCAGAGAAGTCTGTTCCCCTCTCTGTGCAGATGACATAGTAACGTTCACTGTAACCCCCTAACATACCCATCTTAGGCATAGTTGAAGTAGGTAAAGAATAGACTACACGCATTCTGTTACTGTTTCCTTTCATTTAGAATGCTGTGTGAACATATGAAATCAGATTGTTTAGGTTGATCCTTTTTTGCTTGTCTCCTCTTGTTCTTGATGTGTTTTTTTTCCTATTTTCATTACATACATGAAAGCAAATAAAAATGTTTAAAAAAAAAACTGTCATATACCAATACTATCTTTGTCAAAAAATCTGCAAATACATATACAGAGAACACTGATAAAAGTGGGGAACTGATCGTTTTAAACTGAAGTACTATTTCAAATGTTAAAACAACTGTCTGGCCGTGGTGCAAGCGAAAGTATTTGTTAGGAAGAAGGCCGCCTTGGTGTGGTCTACAATGTCATGGAGCTAGGTCCTGACAGCCTGAAACTCCTGACGATGAACAGTCAGGCCAACAGTGCATCGCTGTCTTCAGCCCCCCGCCTCCTCTAGCTTTCTGCTTCCTGAATTTGATCACTCGATGAACAATCAAGGGGGAGACTGAAGGGGGTTGGGACGATCCAGAAAAACACATTGTGGCACTTCATGGGTCCATGTTGATCAAGATGACACGTGGGAGCTAGAAACTGCACACTATCACCTGGCATATCAGCTCTTACTGCATGTATAGTGTACAGTATCCCTGGAATAACAGCAGAAAGGACTAGACAGAACACATGTGTACAATATTGTTTGATTTAATAGCAGTTGGGACCAGGCCGGACAGTTGTGTGTGTGGTGTACATTATCCCTGGGATAACAGCGGTAGGAACTAAATAAGAATATAGGTTTCTGGATTCGACATCAGAAAAGTAGTTACAGACTCAGAATCAAAAACTAACTTGGAGAATATTTCGACAGGGTCGCCCTGTCTTTTTCAGATCACTGTTGCTGTTGTGGCAACGAGGCCTGGTGGGGCGACTGTTGTGTGGGGTGAACGGTTGTCAGGATCTGATTGTAGATGGGGGGAAGTTCAAAGCCTTGATCTCTGTTCAGGCTGGGACGTCTGGTCTTGATTTCGATGGCTTCTTTAACTTTTCTTTTTGTGAGGAAGGGCTCTGTAGACAAGATCTTGGTTTCTTGGGGGCTGAAACTGTGGCCTGTGGCTTGTAGATGTTCATGTATGGTGGAAGTAGATCTGTTTTGGTGTTCCTGTAGACGGGTGGTGAGTGGTCTTGCTGTCTCGCCAATGTAGGTATGGGCACAGTCTTGACACCCTACCTGGTACACTACACCACACTGCTTGAGGGAGTCCCTTTTGTCTTTGACATGGGTCAGTTGCTGGCGTTGGGAGTTGGTGGGTTTGTGGAACACTTTGCATCCATGTTGTTGGAAGGTCCTGGCTAGACGCTCTGAGACTCCTTTAATGTAAGGGATCCCCACCTTCACCTGTCCGTATCTGAAGAAGGGTAGCGAACTCGAGAATTGTCCCACATCCATGCAGGGTATCCATTAGCGGAAAGGGCAGTCTTGATGTGTTCTTCTTGAAGCTCTTCCTCCTTAGTGGAAACACAGTACAGAGGTTCTGTGCATGAGGGTGTTGACAACCGATCTCTTATGCTGGAGGGGGTGGTTAGAGTGAAAGTTCAGATATTGGTCAGTGTGGGTGGGTTTCCTATAGACGGTGGTCTCTATCCTGTCATCATGGGTTCGGGATGATGTGTGTGTTCAGGAATGGGATCTTCTCTTCTGTTTCAGTTTCCGAAGTGAATTAGATACTGTTGTCGAGGGAATTCAGGTGTGAGTGTGAAGCTGTCAACCTCCGTCTCCTGTATGCGGGTCGTGGTGTCATCCACATAGCCGTACCACATGCTGAGAGAGTTGGCAGCGGTCTCAAGGGCTACTTTTTCAAAATGTTCCATGTACAGGTTGGCTACCACTGGAGATACTGGCGAACCCATGGCAGCTCCTTGTTTCTGCTGGTAGAACTCATGGTTGAATGAAAAGTAGGTGCTAGTGAGGCACAGTTCCAACAGTTCTAGCACCTGTTCTGTAGTGAGTTCACACCCGTGACGAAGGTGGTAGTCATCCTCAGTCTTCTCCCGATTGACTTGGAGAGCCTTTTAGTACAGGGATGCTAGTGAAAAGTGCACATACATCATAGGAGACAAGTTTCTCCCCTGGAGCCAGTTGCTGGTTTTCCATCTTCTGTACAAAATCTGTGCTGTTGACTATGTGGTGCTCGGTCTGCCCGACTGAAGGTCCCAATACTTGTGTCAGGAATTTGGAGGCATTGTACATGACACTGCCCGCAGCTGGACACAATGGGGCGGAGGGGGGCATCCTTCTTGTGTATCTTGGGTAATCCATACAGCTTAGGCGTGGATTCTGAAGTGGGGTAAAGATGTTAGTAAAGATTAGGGGAGATAGAATCTTCTTTCTTCCATTTCTTTAGTAGGTTGGTAAGCTGGTTTTTCACTTTCTTCGTAGGGTCAGTCTTGAGTTTTTCATAGGTGTCTGTATCGCTGAGAAGGGTCTGTACTTTCTTGTTGCATTCATCTTTCGGTAACAATACTGTGGTCCAGCCTTTATCAAATGGAAGGATGACGATGCTGTCATCCTGTTTCAGGTTTTTCAGGGCTTGTTTTTCCTCTCATGAACTGTTCGACTTGGGTGGCTTACTGGACTTTGACTTTGACAACTTCGCTCCGTAGGCTGTCTGCTGTGGCTTTGTCTTTGATCTGGCTGCACGCTGCTTCAGTGAAGGCTACGATTTCCTGGACTGGAATCAATGTGGGCACAACACAGAAGTTAAGTCCTTTCTTCAGCACACTTGATTGACTGTCACCAACAGCACGATTGGAGAGGCTGATAATCCATTTGTTGGTGTCTATGGCGTTGGAGGTCAGTAAGTTTTCGTTGGGATGTTGTTTCTGGCAAAAGCATTTGAACTTGTCACGTTGCCTGTGTTTGTAAACATCAAACTCGTGCACATGCGCGAGGCGGCATGAAAGTAAAATGTCATCTGCTATTTCCTGTGGGAGGATTCTGTCAAGTTCCGCGTTTGTCTCTCGGATTTCGTTATTGAGCCTCCAGATGTTGTGGTCGCATTGTCTGATTCTTTCTTGGATCAAAAGTCATTCAGCTTTCTTCAAGATCTGGGAAGCATTGATTCCTTTCACACAAGTTTTTAAATGTAGGCTTAGGGGAGAGAGACCTGTTCACATTGGCACCGAATGTTGAAATGTTTATGGTTTTGCCATCTCGCTAGTTTGAGTTGTCGTTTCTCCTGTTTCTTCACTGTCTTCAAGACTTCACGTCCATGTTGGCGAAATAATTAGAATATAGGTTTCTGGACTCTGGATTCTGTAACTACTTTTCTAATGTTGAATCCAGAATCCAGAAACCTATATTCTTATTTATTTTGTGTGTGGTACACAGTATCCCTGGGATAACAGCAGTACGAACTAGACAGGACAACTGTGTGGTATACAGTATTCCTGGGATAACAGCAGCAGGGACTAGACACGACAGTTGTGTGGTATACAGTATCCCTGGGATAACAGCAGTAAGGGCTAGACACGATAGTTGTGTGTGGTTTACAGTGTCCCTGGGACAACAGCAGTAAGGACTAGACACGACAGTTGTGTGTGGTCTACAGTATCCCTGGGACAACAGCAGTAAGGACTAGACACGATAGTGTGTGTGTGTGGTTTACAGTATCCCTGGGACAACAGCAGTAAGGACTAGACATGATAGTTGTGTGTGGTATACAGTATCCCTGGGATAACAGCAGTAGGGACTAGACACGACAGTTGTGTGTGTGGTATACAGTATCCCTGGGATAACAGCAGTAGGGACTAGACACGACAGTTGTGTGATGTACAGTATCCCTTGAACAATAGCAGCAAGGACTAGACTGGATGAATGTGTAGTGTACAATATTGTTTGGGATGATAGCAGTAGGGACTAAGATGGGACAAATGTATAGTGCACACCATCTCCTGGGATACCAGCAGTAAGAACTAGCAGAACAAATGTATAGTGTACACTATTCCCTAGGATACCAGCCATAAGAAGAAGACAGGACAAATGTATAGTGTACATTTTCCCCTGGGATACCAGCAGTAAGAACTAGACAGGACAAATGTATAGTATACACTATCCCCTGGGATACCAGCCGTAGAAAAAGACAGGACAAATGTATAGTGTACACTATTCCCTGGGATACCAGCCGTAAGAAAAAGACAGGACAAATGTATAGTGTACACTATTCCCTGGGATACCACCGTAAGAACCAGACAGGACAAATGTACAGTGTACACTATTCCCTTGGATACCAGCCCGTAAGAACCAGACAGGACAAATGTATAATGTACACTATTCCCTGGGATACCAGCCGTAAGAACAAGACAGGACAAATGTATAGTGTAAACTATTCCCTGGGATACCAGCAGTAAGAAGCAGACAGGATAAATGTATATGACTATACAGGACAAAGTATCAGTCGTGGACACCAGTCAACACCAGATTCCTTCTTTTCCTTTCTTTCTTTCTCTCTCTCTCCGTTGTCTTTTTTCATCTGGGGAAAAGCCAATGCCACGCCATCCTTCACCCCACCTCTTCCCGTGCGATGGTCATATCATCAGAGACGTTGGAGAAGACCGTTGGCTGGATGAAGTAGCCGCAGTCACCCGCCCGTCCACCTCCTGCCTCCACCTTGGCCCCCTCACTCTTCCCTTTCTCTATCAGACCCAGAATCTGTTGTTGAACTGCTCCTCGTCAATCTAAATGACAGAAAACACACACACACACACTTATAAAAATATGTGAACGAGTTTCAGTCAATTACTTTAAGCCATTCAAGACACCGATGAAAAAAAAAAGAGAGAACAAATCGTTAAACAAAAATGTGTGATGTAATGAGCAATGATCAGACAGTTATCTGCAGTTCAGCTTGCTGGAGTCTAGGCACTAATCTCCATGTGAAGAACACATCACCCATCTAGCAAGCAATGACGTTTTTGCAGTCTCTCTCCCCTTCTACAACTGGGGGATGTCTAGCCCCTCTGAAGAAGCTAAACAAATTAAACTTTAGAAAACAGTGACGGCTTGGCAGGAACGCACTAAATCTGCAGAAACCACAACAGTAGTGGTGGATTGTGAAGAAGCTAACCTAGTTTTCAACTTTAGAAAACAATGACTGCTTGGCAGGAATGCATAAATTTGCAGAAACATAATAGTGGTGGTGAATAGAGAATGCCGTTAGGAATGATAGCAGTACCAGAACGCTGATCAACAGCACAGCCCTCTTCTATTTCTTGGGCCATCTTCCAATGGGCAACATAGTGAGAAGATGAAATCTTATTCCTGAAGACAGTATCCCATGGATGTACAGGACTGGAAATTTTTCAGCATGAGCAATACAATTTTCCTTCTGTTTCTGTTGTTGATGTTGTTGTTAATAGTTTATTTCTTGCTGCTACCTGCTTAAAGCATCAAGGCCCTGATTAAGACATCCATTAGTAACATGGATATGTGCCCTTGCAGCATGGCAAAGCTTTTCTATTCAATTCAATTCAATTCATTCAATTCATTCAATTCAATGTCCTTGCATAAAAGCAAATTGTCTAGCAGTGATCATAAAACATTCAACAAAATGAAAAAGCATTCATATGTAAAAATAACTGTTAATAATATCAATATATAACACTCACACACAGTCACACCACACAAACACCACTACATGCACACACACTTAAGAACCATGCACGCACGCATGCACACACACACACACGCACACACACACACTTATGGACCCATATACAGAGACAGACAGAGAGAGAGGAATGAGAAAGAGAGAACTTAAGTAAAAACTAAAGTGTACATCAAGTAGAGGACAATATAATAACTATATAATAAATCACATTTGTATGCATGCACACACACACACACACACACACACACACACACACACACACACACACACACACACACACTATGAGCACACACACACTGCTGAGCACAACCTACCTGTGGACCGTTGATAGTGGTCAGCAGCAAAGGGTTCGCCCACTTTCCGTTCTTGGCCAGCTCCCCTGATTTCTTACAAACTCATCATAGATTTTCTCGTGTATGAAGGTCCGTGTGCCCGCCACGCAGCACTGGCCCATGGTTGGTCATGCAGGCTTCCTGGGCCTCCGCCACCGCCTTGTCGACTGCATGCAAACGACACTGCTCACTAACAGGGTGAACACAAACTTGATTCTTTTGCAACAGACAACCCATTACGCATTATTACCCTGGCGACGGATGATAATTTTGTTGGCTAGGCCTCTTTTAAGGCAAACACAACAGCCGATGTTAGCAACATCAACCGAAAGGGAGGCAATAAC
>JADBJO010003899.1:192500-223027 GCA_016801955.1 Conus betulinus | reverse complement strand
AGGACACTCAGACAGACGGACGGATGGAATGGATGGAGAGATGAGAGAGAGAGAGAGAGGACAGAGGAGAGATGAGAGAAGGAGAGAGAGAGAGAGAGAGAGAGAGAGAGAGAGGCAATTACTTTTAATTAATTTTTATTCAGAAACGGACGATGATATCAATACCCTGGCTGTAACGCTAGACTCATCGCTCTCACTACCAACCTCACTGAAGCTTAATGATTTGCAAATCACCGGACTTTCACTCACTCACACGCGCGCGCATGTGTATGTGTGTGTGTGTGTGTGTGTGTGTGTGTGTGTGTGTGTGTTGTGTGTGTGTGTGTTTTAGGTAGACATGCTCTCTGCTTGGCTATGTTTTTAAGTGTATGTATGTATATGTTTGTAGCACCACTTTTTTATATACTTATTTGGTCAAGTCAGATTGGAAATACTTTTTGAAAAGGCCAAAAGAGAGAAAGACAGAGGGAGGAAGAGAGAAAGGGGTAGGGGAGAGAGAGAGAGAGAGAGAGAGAGGAGAGAGAGAGAGAGAGAGGAGAGAGAGAGAGAGAGAGCGCAATAATATACAATAAATTGCTGTTCTTACGTGTCTACTTTTTTTCTTATTTCTGTGGTGATAACATTCTGATTTTCGAACCAGCTTCAGAAGTGTGTGTTTCAGATAAATCGATAGGCGTCGATAGATATCAAGCACGTGGTTTATAACACCTGGGCAGATTTGAGTGTGGCTTCATGTCGAGGAGTAAGCAGCGTGGGGGACACTGCCATCTGGACGACGCAGACCATGACAGAGGTAACCTAAACTGAACTCAAATAAAACACCTGAAAGTGTTCAAAACAAGATAAAATGAAACAGAAATACGACGAAAGGGAATGAAATAAAACGAAACAGATCGAAATAAAAACAACACGAACAAAATGAAATCAATACAAGTTAAATCAAATGAAATATAAGAGCACTTAGAAAATAGAATAGAATAGAATAAGATTGAATAGATTCCAGCAAATAAGAACGGATTGAAATGAAACGATACACAGACATTTCACAAGTAGAAGGATAGTCAAGAGAAGGCAAACGTCTGCTAAATTGAACTAGATTCTGAAACCCTCGTTTTGGATCAGATTATCAGTGGGGAACAAATCTGCCGGGTGAAGTGAAGTTGGAACTTACTTTCCCCAACTACGTTTGAAACAGTGCACGGAGATACAAAATGTCAGTGTTTACATCATAAAAAGTTTTGTTTTTGTGTTTTTTTTTCACAATATTTATAACGTTATAGACGGTCATGAATTCCTGACTTCGTCCTCATGCCACTCATTTCCAGAGCACAGCCTCACCTGGATTCCTCACCTGTCAGCCACCAGCGGACCTCACAGACCTCACGCTATGTCAGATCACCTTTGAGTCCCGCTCCACAGCCATTCAGGATAATTTCACAGTGACACACACACACACACACACACACACACACACACACACACACACACACACCAACAGGATTATTTCTCGTGACAGGTGCTGTATATTTTGGCACAGAGTATGGCTGCACACAAAAGTTTGTTCTTCTATCGACACAAAAGAATAATAAACATTTACGTCATAATACAAACCACAAAAAATAATCCAATATAAGAGAGACAGAGACAGAGACAAAGAGAGGGACAGAGACAGAAAACATTAACATACGTTTATGTCATCATACAGCAGCATGACAATATTTGAAAGGCTCAAGTTTGAAACAACGTTCATCATGTCTAACAGTTTTGGAGTAAACATCAACTTTCACAGACCAACAACCGAAAACAAGAGAATAGAAGAACCATATAAAAGGTATCGAAAAAGGTCAGTTCATATGTTTTGACTACATTTTCTCGATTAATGAACCACAAACACTTCTCAAATAAACAAAAAAAAAAAGCCGACTCTGTCCGACTACAGCACTCAAACATTTACATTGGTTCTCTTTCAAAGAAAGAGATAAAAAAAAAAGATGAGGAAGAGATATAAAGAAAGACAATGAGAAACATAAATAAAGAGACAGACAGACAGACAGACAGACAGACAGACAGACAGACAGACAGACAGACAGAGAGACAGACAGACAGAGAGAGAGAGAGAGGGGGAGAGAGAGAGGCATGGTGATAGGTGGGGAAGGGGAAAACAGTATGGTTTTGGAAGGAAAAAAATACAGACAGATAGATAGACAGATAGAGAGATAAACAGAGGAACAGGCTATTTAGCATCTGTTCTTAATGTAAAATGACATGACGATTACACTGGAGGTGAAAAACGGGTCGACTGATTACATTTAATATCCCTCATTTTGAAAGAGAGCAACCATGTAGAAAGATAACCGTGTATTTTAGAAAGTTAATTGTAAAGTTTAGGAGAATACCTCTTCCCAATTAAAATTTAAAGTTACGCAATACGCAATTAAGTGTCAACTGTTAAGTAACGAGAGAGAGAGAGAGAGAGAGAGAGAGAGAGCGAGAGTGTGTGTGTGTGTGTGTGGTGTGTGTGTGTGTGTGTGTGTGTGTGTGTGTGTGTGTGTGTGTGTGTGTGTGTGTGTTTCAACCGCACCTCTCTAATTTTCCCTAGACTGGAAAGGTTTTTGTTGATGGACATAAGAAAGGGAAACAAATATTTTATATACCACACACTAGAAATGACTATAAAGCCCGTACAAAGAACAGATAATAGAACAAAGCACAACACACCAAATCATACCATGAACCAAAATAAAGAGGATGAATATTTTTTTTATGACGATGGTGATGATAAAAATTTAGAGAAAAAAAAAAACGACAACGACGACGACGTCGACGACGACGTGACGACGACGATGATGATGATGATGATTTTGATGATGATGATGATGATGATGATGATGATGATGATGATGATGATGATAGCAGCGATGATGATATGATGACCCAGACAGAAGATTCAATTATATTGAAGGAGCCCAGATGTATAGTAGATTGGGTCACATCATCTCACAGTATGAAGTTAGGAGCAAGATGTATATAGTAGTTTGTTGGGTCACATCATCTCACAGTATGAAGTTAAAGGAGCAAGATGTATATAGTAGTTTGTTGGGTCATATCATCTCACAGTATGAAGTTAAAGGAGCAAGATGTATATAGTAGTTTGTCGGGTCACATCATCTCACAGTATGAAGTTAAAGGAGCAAGATGTATATAGTAGTTTGTTGGGTCACATCGTCTCACGGTATGAAGTTAAAGTAGGAAGACAAACTTACCAAAAGTAAATGTTGAGAATTCTACCTTGTCACTCAGAGAGAAGCAAACCATACTGAATTATGGAGATGTCCAGGTGGTAAACGCTGACAGATACATACACATTACCCATCGATATGTTTTCACCAGTGGACACAGGAGATGTCTATGCACACATCCATTCTGTAGTCTTGTGACCATGACTAAGACTGATGGTCTCTTCACGCCATAACAGGTTACTGGCTCTGGCTATGGTACTAAAAACGATCTTCACGCATGCTGTATGGTTCGCTCGACAACATGAAGTAATGAAAACAGAATGACGAATCAGTCTCCAGTGTTTTTTCAGTGTGTTCAATACATTGTAGATTTGTGCCACCTTCGCAAAATCCAGCCACAGTGTTGCGCAAGCCATCTGCGCTGTCCCTGTCTGTGTGCAGTCTTACACACATGTATAGAACTCCAGGGTGTGCACCAAGTTTTTACACCAGTCTAGAAACTGACAGTAGTTGGTTTGATCTAATAATTGTGCCAATATTGTGGACACGGGTGCACCTTTCTGGACAACATTAAAGACACCAACATGACTGTCCCCCCAAAACATAGGAAAATACAATACACATGTCACTCTCAAAGAGGGGAGAGCTGCCGACACATTATTCCATGAATCACAAGACACTTCTTTTGTCTGACAAGGGTTGCAGTACTTGAACTTAAGCTGTTAGTCAATGCCGTGTTATGCTGGGCAAGTTGGTTCAGAAGCACATCGTTTACATAGCACAAAGGCAGGCTCAGCTTCCTCAGGTTGCAAAACTTCGACAAAAAAACAGTCACTGGGGATGACTTTGGGTCAGCTCCACCAAATAATCTGCTGTTTAGCTGTATCGGACATTCACAAGAAATGTCTAAGGTTGAAAGAAATTTACATCGAGGATCAGAGGCACACACGTTTTCAGAACAGCAAGTGTAGATAGAATGCATCTTGAAGGCTCATATATGTTAACACAAAGTGTAATTCTGATATCTTCTGTGGTGGTGACACAGTGTTCTATGAACTCTGACCAGTTTCGTCCAGTCCTACACTGGAAAAAATTAGAACATATGTTATCTGTAACTTCTATCAGTGCTGATATCAAGGCACAGGTAGGAGTGACAAGATGTCACCATGCAGTCAAACGTGCATGGTTCAATATGAAAAATGTTAGCATGAAAACGGACACTTCCAAAAAAGCGGCCCAAACGTTTTAATATCTTCAATCTCGCTGGGCGCATATAATCACATGTTTCGTTTTCATTTCCAGAGTCGTTTAACTCCAAACGAAGCACTGGTCTCTTATACTCTAGAATTTGTTCACAAGCATTTCGAACATTTAGGTGTGTGTTAAACAACCGAAAAAGGTCATTAAGCCTTAGGGACTCCACATATCCTTAGCCAGACTAGTAGTACGGGTAACTGGCCCAGAGTCTGAAATGAATCTGGTGAACCTTCCATTTCTGTTGATGACAACCTTGTTGATGTCGGTTGTGTCTTGAATGGTCCTGTATTGCTGTCCACTTCAACTTCGTCTTGATTCTGCATACAAAAAAAGCAATATAAATGACAAATCACCAGACCAGTAATATTAATGTTATAAAACAAAAATCAATTGTTGATACCAACATATATTTTGCGGCTGCTCTTAGGATATTGACAGTAAATGAAATCTATATTATCAAATAAAAACGGTGAGTCATACTCAAAAATGGTCATTGAAAAACACTAAACATTAAAAGACTATTTTTTTAAAAAGAAAGCGCATTAGTTCCGCCGGACGGTACTGACAAAACAGATCACAGGACAAGCCCAATGCATTTCGACCTCTTGGATCTTCTTCAGGCAAAAACAAACAGCATTTAGGACATTGAAAACGAAAAAAAGAGAGCAACCATTTATATCTCTCTGATTCAGCGCAAATGTTTGAAACTTTAAATGGTTGAATACACTTAGTGAACATAATTATGGAAATAGAGAAAAGAACCTAAAAGCTACTGGGAGAAAGTTAGCAGCTATCATGAAATGCTGGATGTAGATCTTGACAAAGAAAGAAATGTTGCTTATAGCCCAGCCGACCGCAGAGGGCCACATCAGGGCTGTCACCACGTTAAAATCAAACTCACCAGTCATTTAAAAAAAAAAAAAAAAAAAACTTTCACACATCTCTTTAAATGATATCTTCTAGAAACGCACCAGAAACTTCGTTAAAAATCTTTCTTCCGTAAAATCTTAAAACAGATGAAAAATGTTAATCCTCTCTCAAAACCCAAAGATCACGTCAGGTGGGACATCTCTGAACAGGATTTTCATGGACTCTGCTGTAAAATGTTTGTGTCTCACATCGTGCAACGTCCCAAAACTCCAAAAGAATAGTTTCATTGTGAGTGGCACATGACATGGAATGCACCACAGAGCTTCTTTCACTCTTTAAAAGGTAGGAATGAGTAAAAAATACGAATGGCCGGTGTGCAGCCGGCACAGAACTGTTTCTTCTTTACGACACCAGACGAAGATGAGAGAACTCCCTTTACTCCTTTAGGTTTGGACGGATCTGAAAAGAGTTTGTTATTCGTCTGTGTATTCCAGTCCTCCTGCCAGAGGTCTCTGACATAATCGTTTAATTTTGGGTTTCAGATCCGAGCAGGGGATAGGTGTGTTTGACAGTTTCTCTCGTATGGCATTCTTGGCCAAACGATCCACCATTTTTCGTTCCCTCCAATGCCAACATGACCAGGAACCCAAGCCAGAAAGAATGTCTGGATTGTAACCATCCACTTTCAACATGGTAAAAAGTTCAAAAAAGTGTAAAAGGTCGGGATGCTGAAGGTTGCGGCCAGCTATGGCCTCCAAAGCTGACAGTGAATCCGACAAAACCAGAAAGTCCCTCTTCGTAGATTGGGAGATTATCCTCAGTGCCAGAACCAGACCTGTAACTTCAGCAGAGTAAGCAGAAGCGTCTGAAGGAATATGTTCTAACAGTATTTGAGAAGGAGCACCAGGGCAGTAGGCTGCACAGGCCACTCCATCTTCAGACTTGGAACCGTCAGGTGAAAATTTCTGATGATAGATGGAAGTTTTGAACACACACCTCAGGCATCAAGCGCATACAACGCCTTGTATGCCAGAGAGCAAGATCAAATCCGACTCTCTGCGAAAAAGCTGGTCAAGCACAAAGATCAAACTTGAATCTCTGGTGTGAACAAAAAGGTCCACAGAGGCTCATCTGGAAACTTGGAAAAATCAGACACAACTCCTAGGTCTAGACCTGCATTCCGCGCGTGAGGCTGCATACGAAGGCCAAACGGCGGAATACAGTTAGGGTTGTTTTCGAATTTGCTTTGGAACTGAGGATCAAAGACACAGTCATAGGCAGGGTTTTCCGGTTCAGAGAACAGTCTGATATAGAAGTTCAAAGATAGTTTCAGCAGCCTGCGGTTGGACAGTGAGGGTTCACCTGCCTCTGCGTACAGGCTGTACACAGGGGTGGTGCGGAATGCTCCGAGACAGAGACGAAGCCCTTGATGGTGGATAGGGTCCAAGAGTTTGAGGGTAAGGTGGTCTTGCAGAGCCGTACACAGCACAACCATAGTCCAGTTTGGAATGGACCAAGGCTCTGTAGAGGTGCAGCAAAGTTTTCTTATCAGCGCCCCAGTCAGTGTGTGCTGCCTACGACCCGTAGAATATTGAGAAAGTTCAGTTTTTGATCAAAAATAACCCCCAGAAATTTGGCTTCCTTAACAGCTGGAATGGTGGACTTATCCAGAAGAATTTCAGGATCAGCAAAAAAAACTGACGAAAATTGTGAAAATGGATTGACTGGGTTTTTGGTACGTGAAAAGGTAAAACGTTTTTTTCCTCGGCCCACTGTTGAATCTTGTTGACACAAAGTTGGAGTCGACGCTGTACGCTGCCGTAAGAAGCTCCAACTGCGTACAGCGCGAAAGTCGTCAAACAAAGAGGACTCAGAGCCCTGGCTTACCGATTTCACATGTCGTTGATTTTTAATGCTGAAAAGGGCAGGAGAAAGGATGCTCCCCTGAGGTACACCCCAACTCCTGCCCATGGATGTCCGAGAGTGTGGTGCCAACACGCACCTGGAACTGTCGATCAGCCAGAAAGTTTTCGATAAACAGGAAGATAACCACAAAACCAAGTTTATGCAAATCCATAAGAATTCCTGATTTCCACGTGGTGTCATACGCTTTTTCTAGGTCGAAAAAGATAGCGACCACATGCTGCTTATTGACAAAGGCGTTGCGGATGGTGGTTTTCCAGATGGACTAAATGGTCAACTGTCGAGTGGTACTTGCGGAACCCGCACTGTTCACTGGCCAAAAGGCCATCGGTTTTCCAGCTTCCACATCAGACGGGAGTTGACCATCTTTTCCATCAGCTTACAGAGGCAGCTGGTCAGAGCTATTGGGCGATAGTTTGATGGGTTGGTAGGGTCCTTTCCAGGTTTTGGGGATTGGAATGATCAGGGCTTTCCGCCAGGAGGGCGGAAAAGCACCCTGTGGTCCAGATATGGTTATAGACTTTAAGAAGGGTCTGGAGACAGCTTTCTGGAAGGTGTTTCAAAACCTGATAATGAATGTCATCCAGACCAGGGGCAGAGTCATTGCAGGTTTGCAAAGCTGATTTTAGTTCGTTGATCGAGAAAGGCAGATTGTAAGCTTCAGAGTTGTCTGATGTGAAATTGTATGAAGATTTTTCTCTCTGATTTGCTTGTTTCTTAAAAAGGCTGCTGCAGATTTATTTGAAGATGAGGAGTTCTGTTGGATGGTGGAGGCCAACAGATTGGCAACAGCTTGTTTGTCAGTGATCAAAGCATCGGCAAGTTTCAGGTGATGAATGGAGGGGTTGGTGTTCTTCCCTTTGATTTTTCTGATGATGTTCCAAAACTTTTTTCTTTGAAGTTTTAGATGTCAGCCCAGAGCAGAAGTTTCTCCAAGACTGACGTTTACTGATTTTGAAAGTGTATCTCGATTTGGCACGGAGTTTTCTGATGGGCTCGAGCGTTAGGACCAGAGGGGTCGTTGGTATACCTGACGCTGAGCCCGTTTTTCGTACTTTTGAGATTTGTTGGCAGTCAGAATTAAACCAGGGGTCTTTGGCATTTGGGGTTTGTTTGAGGAAGTTGGAATGGAGGCCTTGGCGCATTTTATGAGGATATTGGAAACCGTTTCTGCCGGATCCGGACTTTGTAGAACTTCCTCTGTGAGTTCCCCACAGACAGTTCCTGCAAAAAGATCCCAGTTCGCGTTGTTGAAATTTAGATGTTCTGGAACAGTGCAGCTTTCAGTCATTTTGGATTTTAGAACAAATTGGAAAATAGTCACTCCCATGCAGATCGTCAAGTGCCGACCACTCATAGTCCAGGAACAGCGAGGGGTCGCACACTGACAGATCCAAACATGAGATAGCACCAGTAGCAGAGTGGAGGAAGGTTGGAGATCCATCATTAAGACAACACAGGTCAAGCTCTGAGAAGACGTTTTCCAGAAGGAGACCTCTAGACGAAGTATCAACGCTACCCAAAGAGGATTGTGGCCGTTGAAATAGCCCACAGCAAAAAAGGTCGTGGACGCTCCTCCTCAATCAGGCTGACTAGTTCTTGTCGACTGATGGATACAGAAGGAGGCGGATATAGACCAGCAAATAGTGACTGTTTTATGCAGAGATACTCTGGCAGCTAAAGCATGGAGGGAAGAACTGAGGTAGGCAGGGCTAAACAGAAGAGATTTGTGGATAAGCAACGACACACCACCATCACTCCAACTGCAGAAGGCTGTGCTGGTTTAGAAAGAACATTAAAACCAGATAAAGAAAAAGAGATTTGTCAGAGCGTATCAAAGCCTCTTGAAGAGCTAAGACAGCAGGTTTTAAATGCTGACAGAGGATCTGCAGCTCTTCAAAATCAGAATTCAAACCTCGAATGTTCCAATGACATATTATTGAATCCATGAGAATGGAGAGATGACAACAGACTTCACTTCTCAGTCCATTACTGTCTCATCATCATCTGACTGCAAAGGAGAATATGGATTGTGTGTTTTCAGACTTGAATATCTTTTCTCTGGACTTTTTTTTTTGTTCTCTTTGGAAGCTCCAGAGTCAGGCAGATGATGGGCCATCCACCCCAATGACCTCTACACCAGAGGGCTTCCCTGGGATTGTGCCTTGATGAGGCACCGCTTTGGGGGCCGCGAGAGCCCCTGGGAGGAACAGGGTGTTTTTTGGGGGGGGGAGCTGTGAAGCAGCAGACGTCGTCTCCCAACCTGTGTCTGCAGGGCAGAATGGGAGGCAGCAGGTTTTACGCCCACCACTGAGGCAGTTTGTACCTATCACAGGGGTAGCGGATTTCTTGCCTCCACTGGGGGCGGATGCAGATGGTTTGGATTGCAGAGTCTTAGAAAAAACAAAAGGCGTCTGTCTGACAGGAGACAGATACTGAAGAAACTTGTTTAACTTGTTCGGATGCGGCGGACTGCCCAGAACCAACCTTTTTGCCTCATGGAATGGAATCCTTCTTTCCGTCTTCACCCTTTGGATACTACTTTCCTGGCGCCAAACCGGACACTCTCTAGAGGAGAGGGGTGGCCACCTCCACAGTTTGCACAACGCGCCGGATGAACGCAGTGCATCTCGTGGCTCGGTTGGCAGCAGACGCCTCAAATCTCCTCTCCAGAGCATCGATCCCGCACATGGCCAAACTTCTGGCACCAGAAACAACGCATCGGGGGATGGAACATATGGGGCTAACTTTGACATTCAAATAGCCCACCTTGATAGACTGTGGCAGCGAAGGGGCGCAGAAGGTCAGAAAGAGGGTATTTGTTGGCACTCTTTCAGAACCCTTACAAATTGTGACTCTTCGCACATCCGTGACTCTTGAGATTTCAGTTCGAACCTTATCTCGTCCTCCGGTACTTTTTTAAGTCTCACGGCAGCGAATGACCCCCTTTGAAGAATTCAGGTTCTTGTGAGGCGACACCTTGATTTTTTTCGGTCGACAAGAGTTGTTGATTTCAGGAGCCGATCCGATTGGCATTTTGTACTGCATTCCACCAGAAATGAGCCATTTCTCAGTCGTTTGATTGATTTTAGATTTCCTGACAGACAACTGAAACCTTTTTTGGATTGCAAGGGGCTGAGTGCAGACAAAGTTTGTCTACATCGGCGCCCTCCACCACCAACCACGAAGGCCAAGATCCAGACTCTGTTCGGATTTCTGAGTCCGAGTCAGAATCATGATCACAATCTGATCTCTCTTTGTCTCTCTTTCTTCGTTTGGAAAGGAGTTTAGATATTGAGGCCATGGTATATGATTTAGGAATTCGTCCCTACCCTACCCACCCACCATCGATTCGTCCCTACCCTACCCACCCACCATCGAAGGGGCGCAGAAGGTCAGAAAGAGGGTATTTGTTTGGCACTCTTTCAGAACCCTTACAAATTGTGACTCTTCGCACATCCGTGACTCTTGAGATTTCAGTTCGAACCTTATCTCGTCCTCCGGTACTCCTTTAAGTCTGGGCAGCGAATGACCCCCCCCTTTGAGAATTCAGGTTCTTGTGAGGCGACACCTTTGATTTTTCGGTCGACAAGAGAGTTGATTTCAGGAGCCGATCCGATTGGCATTTTGTACTGCATTCACCAGAAATGAGCCATTTCTCAGTCGTTTTGATTGATTTTAGATTTCCTGACAGACAACTGAAACCTTTTTTGGATTGCAAAGGGGCTGAGTGCAGACAAAGTTTGTCTACATCGGCGCCCCTCCACCACCAACCACGAAGGCCAAGATCCAGACTCTGTTCGGATTTCTGAGTCCGAGTCAGAATCATGATCACAATCTGATCTCTCTTTGTCTCTCTTTCTTCGTTTGGAAAGGAGTTTAGATATTGAGGCCATGGTATATGATTTTAGGAATTCGTCCCTACCCTACCCACCCACCATCGAGTCCAACTTAGGGGCCAAGGCCAAGAAAACTCTCGTCTTGGACCCCTTTCGGGTTTCAGGATGGATATACAACAAAGCAGCGCCAACTTACCCTATCCCCCCCCCCCCCCCCCCCCCCCCCCCCCCCCCCCCCGATTATGCCCAGCTCCCGGGAACAGAGAACTGAGCATTGCAGGGGTTACCTTGGCCAGCTGGGGGACTGCCCTGTTTTGACCTAACCCCATGCAGGGGAAGCCGGTTGACACACACAGGCCCATGTGTGCCTCCTGTCTAGGAGAGGTCCGAGCCAAAGTGAATGTGTTGAGGGCGCTGGCCCTCTCAATCACCAGGATCTCATCCCCCTCCGTCACAGGTCGCACCGCACGGCAAACGCGGCGGATCTTAAGAAGACCACAGAGAGAAAAGGAGTGTGGAAAAGAAGACTTGAAGGGGAGACGAAGATAGAAAAGAGCCAAATAAGAAGGGCAGAAAACAAGAAAAGGAGAAAGGCGGGTTACTATTAGTCAGGATCTCACCCTTAGCCTGTCTGACATGGGAAGCCCCTACCAGGGGCATCAACTCCTTACCATGTTGTGCTTAGGCCAGACAGCATCTTCGACTTTTCAGGCCTAGAAGCATTTAAAAAAAAAACTAGCCTATCTTCAAGTATTGATGCCCCCGCCAGCAAAGCCTAAGGGATCACAGGAACACGCAAGCCCTCTGACCACGGCAAAGTTGCAACCCTCGGAGGGGTTGAATGAATACTGACCGGATGAGAAATTGATGTACATTTCATGCATGTTTTTTCTCGTCGTTGTATCAGCATTTCTGTCATGATTTCTTTACCAAGATTGATTCCTTTTTGTGTGGTTTCTATACTGATTCCGTGACTGAGTGACAGACTGACTCATTTCACGTTTGTTGTGTTATGTAAAATGGTTTCTTTGAATCCACATCTAACGAGCAATAAGTTTAACAAATTGTTTCTCACGATGTTTAGAAACACATAGCTATGAACAAAGAACACCGGAAACAGATCAGAGAAAAAAATGAATTGACGGGGTAATACTTGAATCCCCAGCAGCAGATGAAAAGCTGCGGGAGAGAGAGTAAGCAGTCGGTTTAGTGTTCAAGGTAAACAGTTCCCTTTGCAATCTTGAAAAATGTAATTTTGTGAGTAAAATATGGCTCGGATCTTTGATCAACAAGATGATGTTTTCACAAAATAGGAAGACATGTTCCAAAAAGTTCAGATACTGTATTACTTGCTTTATACAAAATCCGAAGAAGAAGATTCAGGTATGGCGTGTACAAGATCTCAGATTCCCGAATCTTCTTCTTTATATTATGAAGCAGATCCAACGATTTAGAAAAGAAACTACGGTTGAGAAAGCTTCAGCCTAAGTTCAAAAATGCAAACTGATTCACGTCTGGTTTCAGATGGGTTTTCAGCTGAATGTTTTTGTTTTGTTTTGTTTTTGTTTTTTGTTTTTTTAAAATCCTGTCCTTTGATCATCGAATGCTAGCTTTCGAAGAGGAGAACTGTCCAGTGTGCGAAAGGCGGAATCAGTATATTTATTCCTAAAGGAGACAAACCTAGGCAATACATTAAAAAAAAAAAGCTGGTAGCCAGTTTGGCTCTTACATGTTGTGTTAAGATTCGGTCATCTGACATTGCACATTGTCGAAGAATATTTATTGTCTAAACAAATTAATGAAGATAAGGCTGATTTTTTTCATAAACAGTTTATACTGGTAATAACTGTTTATAGTTTGAGACTGACATATGACGCAGTAGATATTTCAAATTTGAATGATTAACCTTTATTATTTTTAGATGTAGATTTTGACAAGGTTTTTGATTGAACTAACTGAAAAATCATGTCAAAGTGTTAAAGGAATTGCTTTTCCATATGAACTTGCAGATGGGTAAGTACATTTTACATTAATATTAAATCATGTGTCACTGGAAATGATCCGGTTTCAAACGGCTTCAAAATTACGGAATGTTGAACCCAAGGAGACCCGATATCTCCGTATCTATTAATCCTATGTGCCGGAATTCTAGCAATAATAGTTAGAGAAAGTATAGGTATTCGGGAAATACCAATGATTAATACTGAATACAAACTTTAACACCCAATATGTAGATGACAAAGGGTTTTTATCAGCAGATGATAGAAAGTCTTTAGGGACATGTAAAGATGTCTGGCTTACGTTTGGGCATGTTTCAGGCCTTCGCTTAAATTCTGGCTAAACAAGCGGTCAGAATGTAAGAAG
Organism: Conus betulinus; assembly: GCA_016801955.1. Taxonomy (NCBI): domain Eukaryota; kingdom Metazoa; phylum Mollusca; class Gastropoda; order Neogastropoda; family Conidae; genus Conus; species Conus betulinus. Next base: position 209,535 of record JADBJO010003899.1, on the reverse strand, counting down.
AATTCCAAAGCTGGGTACATAAATCATACCTTGGAATGGACTGAAACGAATCTAAATTTCGTGTATTGGGAATGTGGTTCTGTAATGATTCAAAAATTGTGTAAGCAATAAAGCCTGTAATAAAATCCGACACTCGGATTTCTTTATGAAATTGTTGGTATATATATATTGCTATTCCCTGACACTCAAAGATTGTATTCTTTGTTTCTTGTAGGTTGCTTCCTCGTTGGATGAGAGAGAGAGAGAGAGAGAGAGAGAGAGAGAGAGAGAGAGAGAGAGAGTTGTTGGTGGTGGTATAGTGTTTCTCTTGACAATGCTAAACGTGTGTGTGTGTGTGTGTGTGTGTGTGTGTGTGTGTGTGTGTGTGTGTGTGTGTGTGTGTGCTTGTGTATATGAGTTTGTGTGTGTGTGCCTCTGTGCGCACACACACACACACACACACACACACACACACACACACACACACACACACACACACACACACACACGTTTAGCATTGTCAAGAGAAACACTATACCACCAGCAACCAATGCATCGGCGCTGTATAGGCTGAAGGCCACAGATCATGGTCTAGAACACTTGTGATACCAAGAACACGGAAGAGGAGCGTTTACAACGTCAAACTATTATCACAGCCAACCTCCCAGAATGGGGAAACTATCCTGAGATCACAAGAGAGAGTAGCATGAAGCTGTACCTCACGTAACTTCATTACAACAAATGATCCCGATACATTGATATGACTGAGCCACAGGATGGCAGAATGGATCAGGTTCGCATCTATGAAACTGAGAACTATGCCAGTCTAGCAAGCAGCTAGAGGGAATCTGACTTCCTTGTCTTGCCGGAGAGGTTTCAGCAAGAGAGGTTGTTGACTCATCAGTCTATAATCTTATGACACAGTTTCCAAATCTCTAGTAAGAAGAGAACCCTAAAGGAAATGGACCCTAAAGGAAATGGCAGTGTGGTTGAGGAGGAACCAAAATGCAGTTCATAAGATTCAAATTCACAACGTAGAATAGGTGTCCAATAGTGATGAGGATAAGATACTCGCCAAAACAAGCACGCCTGGACACGCCCAATCATGCTGGCGGTGTCGGTTCGAATCCCGGCAGTGCCAAAAACTATTTCTGAAAGTGGAGAGGCATTTCGGAATTGTGACCTGGATGTGGCCCGGCCACCTGAGAGTGCCGGGAGTTCAGGCTGAAACATGTGTCAGGGAAGGGGCAGGGAGGAGGCAGGAGTTTGTTCCCTGATGACCTGCTGTTAGGTCTTCTTGAGAGTTTCTTCCTACTAGGCTGCAAACCCGGTGTGCAATAATGAAAAAAAAGATGTGTGTAGAAGGCAAAAGGCTGCGCTAAGCAAATTCTAAGATACGTAAGCCACTATTATGTTCCCACACACTAAAATGTATAATGTCCTTTGTTTGGCAGGTAGAATCACTGGTGTTCTACCTCTCCAGTGTTATAGTTCGAAGACGTTGTCTTATAATAAGGCGGTAGGGATTGGGTGTAAAAGGAAACTGATGTTTTTGGGGTTTTTTTTAGTAAATACTAACATGCACACTCCAAACCCTTCGCACGATGTCCCCACAAACTTACCAACTCTTTTATGCACATAAGAGAGCAGTCAGTAAATTGTATTAGCAGCTGAGTATGAACGCGTTTGGGGGCGGAATAGCTCGGTTGGCAGAGCGCCGGACAAATCATTTTGGTGATCCTGAGATTGCGGGCTCAAATCTCCGCTGGGCCGTTTCCATACGGCGGGGGGTGGGTGGTGGGGGTGGGGGGGGGATGGGGGAGGGCACGGAATTAACATTGGTTCTGACTCCCATTTCCCAAATAGTCCTTCGAATGAAACTTTTATCGAGGTTCCGTGTGTGAAAGCAAACATAACATCTTGCAATCCCATCTCCAACTTTCGGAAGAGAAGGCCAGTTTGGCCGTTGGTATGGATGACACGTTACATATAGCATGCACATTGCGTGAAAAATCGAAAGAATGAAAGAGTGGTTGAACTGAATGAACGAAACTGACTAAATGACACGGGAAACAACTGAATGAAACGCCAGCAGGCAGCTCTTCAGTCGGCTCTACCCAGGTAGGCAGCCCGTTGTATAAACGAGAATGTGGATTGTAAAGCGCCTAGAACTTGGTCTCTGGCCTGGAACAGGCGCTATATAAGTACTCTCTTAACTATTCTCTATATAAGTACTCTCTCTTAAATGTTCTGTCGCCGGGGTTTGCAAACAAAATTGACCTATGTTCTCCAGTTACTGATGTGTTTCAGCTAAGTTTCGTTTCTAAGTTGTCGTCCATCTTAATTCAGTATCATTTTGATTTGTGACTAATGGTGCTTAATAATAAAACTCACAGCTAGTACTCAATGCATTCCTCTGTGGTCTACTCAAGGAAGTCCAGAAGTATATTGCAGAAAAGAAAAGAATATTGTATTTGGACATTCAGCAGACGTGTACACAGTCGGGAAAGAAAGATGTTCTTAGGCAGATCTCAATTACTAATTTTTCCTTCTTTCAAAATAAAGGCATTGTGGTTGCAAAAAATACTGAGAATATTCCAACGAGAGAGTGCACACTGCTATTCTGTTTCAGTAAATTAGCTACCTTATTTTGAAGAGCTTCATGTAGGAAGGGGTTACAAAACAAAATCTGCCCAGCACAAACTTCTTTGTTTCTTGTTTGGTCAGTAGGTTGTAAGATCGTGCGCGCGTGTGTGTGCGCGCGCGCGCACACACACACACACACACACACACACACACACACACACACACACACACACATGCACGCACGCACGCACGCAAGCACTTACACACACACACGTACGCAGGCACGCACACAAGCACACACATGCACACACAAACACAAACACACACACGCATACATGCACACACATACACATACAAACAAACAAAATGAGAGAGAAAGAGAGGCAGGCTACAAAGAGAGAGAGAGAGACACAGAGACAGAGACAGAGACAGACAGACAAAGGAGGAGGGGACAGAGAGAGAGAGAGGGAGGGAGTGAGGGAGGGATACAGACACAGCGATGGAGAGAGAGAGAGAGAGAAAGAGAGAGAGAGAGAGAGAGAGAGAGACAGACAGACAGACAGACAGACAGACAGACAGACAGAGAGACGGAGGGAGAGAGAGAGAAAAAACAGAGAAAGAGATGCAGGCAGGCTGAGAGAGAGAGAGAGAGAGACAAAGACAGAGAGAGACAGAGAGAGACAGAAAGAGAGAGAGACTGAGACAGAGACAGAAAAGGGAGCGATAGAGACGGAGAGACAGACTTAGAGAAAAAGAGAGGGAGACTAATATGACATAATTTATTTTCATATATGAAATAATTATCTGGTACAACAGAGAGAGACAGAGAGGGATTAATATAACAATATCTTTTGAAGTGTATTGCAATTATCAGCAAGAACAATATCACTTCAGGATTGGTTTGCTCTTTGGCATAACAGTGACGGTTGACGATTTGTTAACTTGGCATAGCCATCATGAACCATGTTGAGTAAAAGACTACGTCGTCCTCATGAGGCTATACACAGGTAAATGCACTCATTTTCAGTTCTATCTTCTCTTGATTTGCCATGAACACTGCAAAACCAAAGTTACCTAGAACTCGTTCCCCACCTCTCCCCCCTCCCCCCCACCACCACGCACCTCTCTTCCTCCCACACCTAAACATTAAGGAATAAAGTTTGTAAATCTGTAAAATCCGGGCAGAAAACCGAAGACTGTTGTTCACAGCCCTTTGAATTCCTGCAGAGTGGGCGCATGTATAAATATTTCCATTGCCATCTGTACAATGAGACTGGTGAGCAACGGAATCTGTGTATTTGTCATATGACCTTTTACAAATGTCTTTCAGTGTCAAACGGAAAATGTGTTATTCTGTATCTGGATGTTTCACATGTTCTACAAGAGCATAACATTTTTTTTTTTTAGAATATATACCATTTTTTGCTATTTTCAATTAACGTTTGATGTCGTTCCTCTAAGAAAGCAATGACGTCTATAATACCATGATTTAGTGTAGAATTCAAACCTCTTTTTCCAACAATCAAAAGAGAGAGAGAGAGAGAGAGAGAGACAGAGAGAGAGAGAGAGAGAGACAAAGATACAAAGAGAGAGAGAGAGAGAGAGAGAGAGAGAGAGAGAGATGCGGATGCGGAAAATTTATTCAAAAAGGCCATAGCCCCTCTTGAAGGGGGTGGTTTATACATGCAATGCATGAATTTAAGAATCATACACGTAATGCAACTAAAAGGAGAACAAAATCACATGAATACAAGAAATCAAACATTCAACGCAAAGGAAAGGAGAAGGATATCAATCACGCACAGCAAATGGTGCGGATTTTGAACGCCTTATACAAATAGATGGCAAATTGTCTTATAACATCTTCGCGAGCAGAAGTGACCAGTAAGATAAGCCTAAATGCAGAAGGGTGTCTATGATATTTTGATGGGATGAACTGGCTGCTAAGTGTTTCCAAGGCGGGACAGCAAAACACGAAATGAACCTCGATTTCACGAGTCTCTTTACACAGAGGACACACAAGTTCAATCTCCGTACACTCTTTACGATAACAATATCGATGAACGTTAATATCAGTCACACTCCAAATCTAAATCTTGTTATTATGTACTTTAAATGGCAGTCCATTTGTATAGATAAGTAGGTTGGGATGCGATGTAGTGGATTGAAGTGTCTGAGAGAGAGAGAGAGAGAGAGAGAGAGAGAGAGAGAGAGAGAGAGAGAGAGAGAGAGAGAAAGAGAGAGAGAGAGGAGAGAGGAGGAGAGGAGGAGAAGAAATGTTACCTGTGCAGAAGCGGATGATGATATCAGTATCCAGATTATATTTGGTCAGAAGTCACCACTTCAGAGCTCTCACTGTCAACCTCACGAAAGCGCTAGGGTTGAAAATGCACTCACTGTCCACACACAATGTAAAAACGTGAGCACGTGCAGATTGTAGTTCACCTGAAACACGCTTGAGTCAGCTTGCATGGCTGTGTGTGTGTGTGTGGTGTGCATGTGGGTGTGTAGTGTGTGTGAATCTACGGGTGTGCACAGACCCCCCCCCCCCCCCCCCCCCCCCCCCCCCCAAACGCACTCACACACATATACGAACGTATGCACTCACTCGCGTTTGTACACACACACACACACACACACACACACATACACACACACACAAGTATGCCATGCTAGTTGGTTGACTGTCTACCATGTCATTAAAGGCAACAGTCTGTCGACCATCTCGGGTCAGCTCATTGGCAGTCTATCGTGTCATGTTAATAGTCTGACTGTCTCCCACATCATCACCATGCCATGTCAGTTGACTGTCTGTTTACCATGCTATGTCAGTTGTCTGTTTGTCTACCATGCCATGCCGGTTGACTGTTTACCATGCAATGTCAGTTGACTGACTGTTTATGATATGATGTCAGCTGACTGTCTGTCATGTCATATCAGTTGACTGCTTGTTTACTCTATCGTGTCAGTTAACTGACCGCCTTACCCTGTTAGGTCAGTTCACTGAATGTCTACCATGTCATGCCAGTTGACTGACGAGCTGCCATGTCGTTTGACCAACCGTCTACCAGGTTATGTCAGCTGACAAACTGTCTACTATGATATGTCAGTTGATGAATGTCTACTGTGTTATGTCAGTTGATGAATGTCTACTATATCATTTAGGTGGGCTTGCTGTCAACTATGCCACGACAGTTCATGTCTGTCAGCCTTGTGATTCCAGTTGATGACTGTCTACCACGGCATGTCAGTGGACTGACAGTCTACCGTGTAGTGCTAGTTGACTGACTGTCTACCGTGTAGTGCTACTTGACTGACTGTCTACCACGTCATTCAGTTCACTGATTGTCAGCCATTTCATATCAGTTGGCTTACTGCTTACCATGTCCTGTCAGTGAGCTATGTGGGAAAACTTGGTAGCTGTCAGCTCCTCTCCTAGTATTCAGACGACAGAAAAGTGATGGAAGCCTCTCTCTGTGAGACTGGTACACAGGACATCAGGTCCGTTGTGTGTCAGACAGTGCTTCATATAATTGCCAGCTCTTCATATTTGTTTACCTGCCCTTGATCTTGTGTCACCTCATTTGCATGATAATGCCCCCTCGACCCCCCCCCCCCCCCCCCCCCCCCCACCCACACACACACACACAATCATTCTGGGGGTGTTTTTGTTTTGTCAGATATTTCGATGCCTCAGTATCTTAGCAGTTATTTTTTTTTCTCACGGTTCTGACCGTGTTAACGTTGAGCCTGATCCGCCCCTGCACGCGTTTCTTCCCACCTTTCATCGCTGCCAGTGTGCGTCTTTCTCTACTAGTCCCGCTTTCTGGTAGGGCACCAGTCGTCGTCTGTTGACCCCATAGGGAACTGGGCTTTGGTTGGACGTGACGACAGAACTCCGCACCCCCCCACCACAGAACTAGAGAGTAGGGCAGCTATCATTATGCTCGGACAGCGACGCAGAATATGGAGCATGTTGGAAGGGCTTGTTTTTCTGACAGGCCGATTCATACAAAAACTTTGTTATTTGAGATTATTGCCTGCACGGACTGTGGTTGTGTCTTCATAGTAATGACTTGGCAAAGATTTGGACTTAAGGGGAGGGGGGAGAGAGGTTGAAGATGGAGGAAACTGGGAACATGAAGTTAAGAAAATATAGATATGAAAACTCTCACTAGCTGCATGAGGGAACCATCACAATCCCTTTCAAAGGCAGGTCTGTTTGTGTTGCCTGCTCCGAGGCCTTTCCTCCGCTGGATCGGAACTCATCAGGGAGACAGGGCTGGTTGTGTCTGTGCTCCTGGCGCTTTTCATCTTCTATAATATATTTTCTTAATTTCATGTTCCCAGTTTCTCTCCATCTTCAACCTCCCCCCCCCCCCCCCCCCCCCCCCCCCCCCCCCCCCCCCCCCCCCCCCCCCCTTAAGTCCAAATCTTTGCCAAGTCATTACTATGAAGACAGCTGAGTGTTTGACCTGCGCTTGTTTTCCCCCCACTATTAAATTGTTCGTCTTTGTATTTGTCTGACTTTACTCAAGTTTAAAAGGCTGTGCCAGTCTTGAATAAAAGTGACCCTGTGTTAGGTTTTCTTATGGGAGCGAAAGTTACCCTATTTGTTTATTGTTTACTGTTCCCTGCCTCATTTCATTTTCAATTTCGTTTCGATTAAATCGAGATATTTGTATTTGTTTCTGTCCGTCTGTGTGTTTTTGTCTTTTGATCTCCCTTGCATCCATGGGTGGATCCTCCAGCGTAGGCTCAAAGATTGTCCCCTACATTTTATACTGTTTGCATAATGTCTTTAGTTTTTCAGCAACTTTTTTCCCTCCACACACTTTCGTTTGGTTTCATTTACTACCCATCGCTGGTTGCTTTGGGGATGCTGTTGGATTCTTTTTTGAACCCTTGGTGGTGAGAACACCACGGTATTATGGACTGTGGTGTGTCTCTCTATTTGACGCCAGGGGCACAGACTAACCAGTCGTGTCTTCTTGATGAGTTCTGATCCAGCGGACGAAAGGCCTAGGAACAGACTATACAAATAGATCTATCTTCAAAGGGGATTAGGATGGTTCTCTCATGCAGCTAGTGAAGAGTTGTCATATCTATAATATATTATCTTAATTTCGTGTTCTCAGTCTCTCCATCTTCAATCTCACCTTCCCCCCTCCTTAACTCCAAATCGTTACAACGAAGACAGTTGACTTGTTGGCCTGCGCTTGTTTTTCTCTCCACTATTAAATTGCTCGTCTTTGTATTTGTCTACTTTACTCAAGTTTAAAAGGCTGTGCCAGTCTTGCATAAAAGTTACTCTGTGTTAGGTTTTCTTATGGGAGCAAAAGTTATCCTACTTGTTTACTGTTCCTGTCTTGTTTCAATTTTATTTACAGCAAATTAGTGTCTCCTGAGTGCTTGTGAACTTTGTACAAAGTAGATTACTAGCGGTCAATGCCACTGCTTGTTATGACGTAAATCGGAGATTTTAACTATTTCACAGCTAATTATATCTTCTCTGAGTACCTTGTACAATGCAGAAGACTGGAGGTCGGTGCTGACCACTGGTCGTCTGCATTGCACAAGCACTCAGGAGACACTTCTTAACTGTAAAATAGTCGAAATATCCGATTTATAGTGACCAGTGATAAGTGCCACTGATCACAAGTCATCTACATGGCACAAGGTACACAAGTACTCAGGAGACACTAATTAGCAGGAAGAATAGTTAAAACTCTCCGATTTACATAAATTGACCAATGGTCAGTGACACTGACCACTGGTTGTCTGCATTGCACAAGGTATGCAAACATTCTTGAGACACTATTTTACTGTAAAATAGTCGAAATATCTGATTTACGTGATAGTGACCAATGGTCAGTGGCACTGACCATCAGTCTTCTGCATTGCACAAGGTACACAGGTATCCAGGAGACTATAGTTAGCTGTGAAATAATTAAAATCTCCGATTTACGCCATAATAACCAGTGGCCAGTGGAAGTGACCACTAGTAACCTGAACAGTACAAGGTACACAAGCACTTGGGAGACAGTTAAAATCTGCGATTTACGTTATAATGACCAGTGGTCAGTGGCACTGACTACTAGTCATCTGCATTGTACATGCTAAGATATACAGGTACTCAAGAGACTCTAATAAGCTGTAAAATAGTTAAAGGAGGCAAAACGGGATGAAACAGCAAGGGTACGTGGTCACAACGACACGTAGCTACGACGACATTTTGTCACAACTCCGCTTGGTCACATTGGCACTTGGTCACATTGGCATGTAGCCGTCTTGCTTTCCCCATGCATATATGGGCGTACTCAGACACCCGAAGTACGCCATAGTGACCAGTGGTAACCCATGCGTGTAAGCTAGCGCGAGAAATGTTAATACGTATCTTTTAGTGAACGAGGGTGTGTGTGGGGAGAAGGGGTAGGGGAAGTAGGAGGCCATCTATTGAGAAGAGTCTAGAACTACACTTTGTCTAAACCCAACGGACTGTACACAGGAAATGAGGGGGGGGGGGGGGGGGGGGATATGCAAAATATGCAGGCTAACCCAAATTTCATTTTAAAGGCGGGTGTGCGTGGTATTGGGAAAGGCAGAGGAACACCCTGAATAACCCTCTCTCGTTTTGAAGGGTGGGTTGGGGTGGAGGAAGATTCTACATAGTCCTAGATTGACCCTTTGGAGGGGGGGGGGGGGGGGGGGGGGGGGGGGGGGGGGTTAAATCAAGGCTAGTCCCGGGGGGGGGGTGGGGGGTAAGTTCCAACTTGGGGGGTGGGGGTGTTGAGTTCTAAACTAGTCCTAGAATGACCCATGGGGCAATAGCAGACTAGCCCGGATGTACCCAGTGGTAAGTGCCAGAGGGGGGTAAGAATGGGCTGTTACACGGGTCCAATCCACGGAAAACGGACGGTACGAGGGGCAGCGTGGTCAAGTCAAACAGCAAACGGTGGAATCCACACTGGATCCTGCTATCAGTTTCGATTTCATCATCAAGGTGTCACTGTCTGCGGACTAGTCTATATACGCTAAGTTTGAGAGACCACACTGCGCAGGGTCTACAGCTGATTGATATGTGAATCAATGCCCAAGATAAAAGGATTTAACACGAGGGTCTCATGGAGACGACTTAGCAGATGTGCGACCCACGCTTGAGCCCAGCGCAGTGGTCAGAGACCCTGAGTTACCTATGTAACATGGTCTGCGCGAATGCTGTATGGCATTCGTAATGTCATTTAAAACGACAACAAACCGAAACCTTGCCGAAATAACGGCAACTTCGCTTTCTTTCTCTCCTCGTCCCTCGGCCAATACTCCAAATAATTAACAAGTAGGCTAGCTCTTGCTCCCGCCGTCATAAAACTAATACACGCCCGTAACTCCAAACGAACGCTGCTTACAACATCGATTCGCCTAACACAAATGACAGCACAGAGCACACAGAACAAACAAGGAGACATCATCCCCTATACTCTGAAACTCGCCATTGGTGAGATGTTCGTGTCCGTCACATCTTGCAATTCCTACGATGTCTTCCTGGACATTTTCCATACTCAACACCAGGGTGCATGGGTTTCATGTTCGTGTTGTCCATCCTGCCAGCATACGACGGCCTACTCTTCTCCAATTTGAAAAGGGATTGAGATTCACAGTGTGTATGGGATTTGTTTCTGCGTGTCTTGAGGCGCGTGGCCTCTGGTTACAGTTTGATCCGGGGGACAAGGAGGGCACCGGGGTGTGCACAGCTGTTAACACCAGAGAGAAACAGTCTGTTTTCCAACCTGGCTGTGTTAGGTGAAAATTGAACCCTGGACCTCGGAATAAGCGGCTGATGTCTTACCCACCATATCAACCGGGCCTCTACAGAGGAAAAGCATGCTTTGTTTTAAAGTCTAAACCTGAAATCGAAATAACTCTTCAAAAAGGAACACATCAAATTAAGACTTTCTAGTATTGACATGAATAAACCGGTATACCGAGTGTTTAGAAATATTAGAACCAGCGGCGTCGTAAGCAATATGGACGGAGGGTGGGGGTTGGGGAGGGGGGAAGTCCGAGGGGCACCAGCCGCCCAAATGAAAATGCTGGCCCAACTGCTTTGATGAAAATTTGAACATGTTGGCTGCCTGCCGTGATGTCTTCGTCAATTTACCGATGTTTTTCTTCCTTGTTACCCCCCCCCCCCCCCCCCCCCCCCCAGTATGATGGCTGGCAGCTTGTGAGGGATTGACTGTGAGAAGTCACGACTAAAGTGGATCCCTCCCTAACGATATGAGCCGTCTGCAGGTCACCGCAGACTGGAACAGACAATACTGACGGGAGACAGTGGACGGGGCGGACACATTTTAAGGGAGACAAATCCAATCTAAGTGGCGATGCACACATCGCAGTTAGCAAATTATCCCCCATTTACTTTACCCCACGCTCGCCCTATCCACTTTCTCATTCTCCTCCAACATCCCCCACCCCCTCTACCGTCCCGTTCCCGAGCATTTGAAGTGCAGGTTATACAGAGCTGTACAAAAGATGACAGACTGTCACATTCATGGGATGTGTCAAGCCAGGACTCAAACCTCAACACTTGAAAGAGAACTAAGAAGCTAAACCTCTCTCTCTCTCTCTCTCTCTCTCTCTCTCTCTCTCTCTCTCTCTCTCTCTCTCTCTCTCTCTCTCTCTCTCTCTCTCTGAGGCAGAGATGAAGAGGCAAGGGACCAACTGGACAGGCATTCAGCGGGCAGCCCAGAACCGAGTGCGATGGCGGAGTGTTGTCGATGGTCTATGCTCACCCTTGAGCTATGGGCCTGAGTAAGTAAGTAATCAACCACTTTCGCCATAAACCAGTCTTTGGATGCGTGCAAGTGCACGTGGATGATACGTTTTCTCGCATAAACGTTTTCCATTTGAATGTTATTCAGCATACCCCAGACTTCTGATGCTTGTGTCAAAATATGCTGTATCTGTGAATCGAATAATTTCCAAAATGGATTCACATCGTTGGAGTCCAATTTGTTCATAGTCCTCAGAATATCCATGACACCTCTCTTTCCCTTTTTACACATCTCAAGCCCGCCTTACTCAAACTTAATTTTGTGGTGAATAACATCCCATGATATTTATAGCCATTAGTCACTCTAACTTCTACTCCACCATAAAACCATCTTTGCATATTTTGATAAGTAACCACCTTTTCTGAAAAAAAAATTACATTAGTTTTGTCAGGTTCACCGTTAATTTAACCTATCTGATTCCTTTTTCAATGTGTCTGATTTGCAAACCAATAGGGGTATCTGCTAGGAGGATAACATCATCAGCGGAAAAGCATTAGGAAAAGCATTGAGAGAGAGAGAGAGAGAGCAAGAGAGAGAGAGAGAGAGAGAGAGAGAGAGAGAGAGAGAGAGAGAGAGAGAGAGAGAGAGCCTGAGAGAGAATGCAGCATTATGAGGGCAACAGTAGACCTGAACACCAATACACTTGGAGTAACCATTAAGGACATGATTTACATGACTTACACATAGAGAAATCACGCCACTGGTTTCGCATGTCATGTGATTCTTGACTTGATCTTTGCACAGATCCATAGAATTAACGAGTTTAGACAATTCCTCTGTTTGTTGAAAAATAGTTATTTATCCATTTTGTTTGTTTATTTGGCATCGTTCTATGAAACTATCTTCCCTCATTAACCCCTTTTTGCCCTGGGTTGTCACATCGTGTTGTTGTATCAGGTGTGGTGTGGTGGGATTCCTTGAGGTCTGTCGGGGTCTGTGTGTTCTTCTTTCTGCAGTGTGGTGAAGGCTCTTTCTGCTCAGGGGGGTCCTGAGGTGGTCTTCAGTTGTTGTGTGCCTGGGTCGGTGGTCTGGGGTCTAAATGAAGGCTCTTCCTGGGTGGGGGGCTCTGGGGGGTGGGGGTGTGTCTGTCTTCTGGGCCTGGGGGTCTTCTGTGGGTCTGGTGTCGTTCTGCTGAATTTGAACAGTCTTGTGTGGGGCTGGGGTCTTCTCTGTCGTGTTCTGGGGTGGTTCTCGGTTGGGATCCTGTGGTCCCTGCTGGGTAGATATTCTTTTCTTTACTCTTCTTGGTCGGATCTGTCCGGTTCTGGTCTGTTTCTGGTGTGGTCCTTTTGTACTTCTTCTTGGTTACTGTTGTCTGTACGTCCTGTGGCATTGGGTGGGTCTGGGTCCTGTTCTTGAATGAGGGGGTGTAGGCCATGGACCTGGTCTTTCTGTCCTGAGGGATTGGGTTCTGTCCCTCTGGTTCCACTCTGTGGGTTGAGTCCCCGGTCCCTTTCTGGGTTTCCCCTGGGGTATGACCTGTCCGGGTGGGTCCCTTTCGGTCTGGTCTCTGTGCTTTGGGGTTCATCTGACTGGGGGGGGTGGTGCTGACCCCCGCCATACCGGAGGGTCCATGGGTGTCTGGGGTCGGGTGTTTCTGGGCCCCCCTCTGTCTGAGTCTGGGGTGTTCCCTTTTCTGTTCTGGTGGTGGGGACATCTTTTCGTCAGTCTCTGTCTGTCCCTTTGGTGGTGCAATCTGTCAATCTAAGGGGTTGGTTTGTCTAGGGGTCTGTGGGGTCACTTACTGTGTCTTTGTCTGTTGGGGCTCTTCGTTGGTTGGTTCCCCTGGTTTCTTCTGTGAGGTTTCTGTCTCTTGGGTCCCTTTCTGTCTGGTCTCGCCTTCTACGTCCTGTTGTTCCTTGGTCCCTTTGGTTTCATGATCTTCTTGTTCTGTCCAACAGGCTGTGTTCCTTAGCCTGCCGTCTCTCTTGGGTTCTGTCCGGAGTGACTCTGGGGCGTCTCTTCCCTCCTATTGTCTTGTTGAAGCTGCTTTAGGCCCTCGGGGTTCTACGTCCCTGACTGCTAGAGGAAGATCCTTGTCTGCTTCCTTTTCTTGATCTTCCTTCTGCTGCGTCATGGGTCATGCCTTCTGGATGTCTGTCAAGCCAGGGTGGGGGGGCTGTCAAACTGGCTGGGCCTTCTGAGAGAGAACTGGAGACATCTCTGGGTCTTTGTTCTGGTCTGGCCTTGCTGGGTCTGGTGTCGGTCTGGGGGTTCTTGGTCTTGGTGCTCCTGGTGGTCTGTCTTGTCCCTTGTCTTCGGTGGGGGGTATCTGGGGTCTGTCTGTGTCTTGGTCTCCAGGTTGGTGTTCTTCTGGTCTTCTGGGGTCTGTCATTTCTGGTCTGTCTTTCCTGTCTTTCGCTTTTCTTCTCTTGGTCTGTTCTGGAGGCTGGTAGTGGTCAGTCTTGTTCTCTTTCTCCTGAAGACTGCTTCGTTGTCTGTTTCTGTCTCTCTGGACTGGGGTCTGTCATCTGTCCCTGCTTGTCTGTGTGGGTCTGTTGCACCAGCCACCTGGGGTTCGATGTCTGTCCTGGGCGGTACTTCTGCTGTTGTGGTCTTGTGTGGATGGGTTCTGGGTGCTTCCTTCTTCTTCTGGTGTGTCAAGACCCTGGTGAGGGCTATGTGGCCTGAGGCTAAGGTAAGGTCTGGGTCCGGTCACGTGTTCTCCTTGGCTACCAATAGGTCTGATACTGCTCTTGTGATGGTCTGGGTGCGAGTTGTTCCTCTGCTATCCTTCGCTCCGTTCTTCCTGTCTTTCCTGCTTAGTGGTATAAAGGTCTGTTTCTGCTTTGAATTGTCCTATCTGCGTGTGGTCATGGGGGCGGTCCCTGGGTGTCTTCTGATGTCTGTTGGGGTTTTCACAACATATCTGGAATGTGTCTGTTCTCTGTGGTCTGGGTGAATGTGGCGACGGCGTGGTCTCTCCTGCTTCCACCTGAGTGGCTCACTGTCGTGGGGTGGGTTCTGTCTGCTTCTCTGCTGGGGTCATCTGGTGCCTGTCAGAATGGCTGTGTCTGTGTCTGTGGCCTGTGCCTTGTCTTCTGCTGGCTCCCTGTCTCTGTTGGAGGTGGGTGGTGGTCTGGTTCTCTGGGGGCCTTTCTGCGCGTTCTGGGTGCGGGCTGATGTGGCCGCGCCCTTCTTCGGGTCTGTGGTCTTGTCCCCGGTGTGTTATCCTGGGGGGGGCGTCTTCTGTGGGGTGGCGCTGATGTCTGTATAGTCCTGGGGTGTGCTGGTCTGGTGTCTCTTCCTTGGATTCCCTGGGGTCTGGGTGCTGTGTCTTGTCTGCCTCTGTCTGGGTCTTGTTGGTTTCGTGGTCATGTCTGTCCTCATGGTCTGGGGTCTCCTGAGAGTCTGTTCTTGGGGGGGTGGTGCGTCTTCTGGAGGGTGAACCACTGGCTGGTCTTCGTGCTTCTCCCCTATGTGCTTTTGGTGTTTTCTTGGTGTTTGTTCTGTGGGTCTTGTCCTTGGTTCAGGGGCCTGGTCTGGTCTGTTGTGGTCTGTTCTGGTCTGGTTCTTCTATGGGTGGGGTCCCCCTTCTTTGTCTTTGTGTGTGGGGTGCTTTTGTCCTCTTCTGCTGTGTTCTGTCTGGGTGCCTTGCTCTGGTCCTGGGTGCCCGTCTGGGGCTGTCTGCTGGGCTCCTGGGTCTGGATCGTGTCATCATCAGCTGTCCTGCTGTAGCCTCTCTTCTGTCTGGTTTGAAGTCTGAGAGGTTGTTGGTTTGGGTCCTTCTCTGCTGTCTGTCTTCTTTGGTGTGGCTGCGTTGGTGGTGTCCTTCCTGGAAGGGTCCTGCGTGGCCTTGGCTGTGGAGAGTCTTGGGTGGGGGTCGGTCTTTTCCTTTTTCTGTTCTTTTCTGTTCTGTCTGTCCCTACTCTTGCTGGGTGGTATCTGAGGGTGTTCTTGGGGAGTTGCTTCTGTGGTTTTTTCCTGCTGCTGTTTTTCTTATGGTGCTCCTGCTGGTGGCTAGGGTGTCATCTGACATGATTTGGGGGTCTGGTCTTTGCTGTTTCTTCTTCTGGGCATATTCTGCGTTCCGTCTGGCTTGCTTCTGTGGATGGGGGGTCTGGGGGGTGTCTGGTCAATGTTCATGTCTCTGTCCTTGGGCCTGTGACTTTTGGGGTCCTTGTCCTGTGGCTTGGGGGGTTACAGACACATCCAAAAATCTCTGTCTCGTCCTGGGGTTGTCTTCTTTGTCTGGGCTTGGGTTCCCTTTGGGTTGTTCCCGTGGGGCTTCCTTGTCTGAGAAATGCCTGGTGGTTTTTGGGCTCTGGGTGTCTGGGCTTTGGGTTCGTGTGTTATTGGTCTGTCTTCGTTTCCTATCTGACTGGGTCTGTTCTGTCCTGTTTCTGACAGGTTGGTGGTCTGGCTGGTGTCTTCCTGGTCTGCCTGTGTGGGGGGGCTGGTGGGTCTGTCCATCCTTCTGTGGTTTTTCCTGGGGTCGCTGGTGTCTGTCTTCTTATTTCTGTGCCAATTGTGTCTGGGTAGTAGTCTGGGCTTGGTGGGTGGTCCCCTGGGGGGGAGGGCTCTTCTGCTGTTCTGGGGGTGTGCCGGCCAAATCTGCTGGGGGTGTGTGGTCTATGCTGGGGTCCCTTCTTGGGTCTCTGGGGTACAATGGTTGGCTGTATTGGGTTCTTGTCTGTTTCCTCTGGCTGGTCTGGGTGTCTGTCTGTGGTCTTTCTTCTGTCTATGTTGCTTTCGCCTGTCCTTCTTGCCCGTGTGTAGTGTGTGGTGTGTGTGTGTGTGTGTGTGGGTGGTGTGTGTGTGTGGTGTTGTGTTGTGTGTGCGTGTGTGTCTGTGTGTGTGTGTGCGTGCTTTCGTCTGTGTGTGTGCGTGTGGTGTGTGTGTGTGTGTGTGTGGTGTGTGTGTGTGTGGTGGTGTGGGTGTTGTTGTGTGCGTGCGTGCTGAGAGCAAATATGGACATACGTATTTATTTGTCTTCTCTCTCATCAATCTCAGGTCCTGTCAGACAATAGAAGTATCTGGAAACCAAGCTTTCTGCTCTGCTAAGAAAATGTTTGAGTAGATTAAAAAAAAAAATGGGGTTATTGGATGCTGTCCGATCGTTTCATGGGACTCTTGTTGAGTGAAAGGAAGAGGACATGTAAAGCTTTGTCCTACAGAATGGAAACGATCTTTCTGATGGAGGTCTGTAGAAGTGTGATTGTAGAGAAGACACGAGCGAAGGAGGACGATCAAGATCAAAGAGGAGAACTATTCCACTGACGATTTTATGATGCGGACTAATTTGACGACGACGAAGTCTTTCTTTCAGTCATGTAGAGCTGGACACCGTCTACAGTGTGCTGTGGCCTGCGCCACTTTGTGGGCGTGTCGATATCTTTAGAAAGGTCCTTTTTTGTGTCCGTCACATGCATTGAGAGAGAGAGAGAGAGAGAGAGAGAGAGAGAGAGAGAGAGAGAGAGAGAGAAGAGAGAGAGAGATGGGGGGAGGTACTTTTCTACAATTTTTTCATGCTGAGGGAAAAGATTTTTAAGCAAAAAAAAAAAAGAGGAGGAGGACGAAAGAATCAATCAATATACCTGCGTGTTTCTATGTCAGTTTGGTGTTGGTGTAGACCGTGGGTATGCTGATGACATTGTGTTGTTTTCTTCTACACCCAGTGGGCTCCAAAATCAATT
>JADBJO010003899.1:175000-187500 GCA_016801955.1 Conus betulinus | reverse complement strand
AGTAGTGTTTTAATAAATCAACCTGGTCACCTACTCTGAAAAAAAATACAAGGCATATGAACGTACTCCCAGTTTATCCTGATTACGCGTGAGATATTCCATAAAGAGAAAAAAAACCGTCTTGGACTGGTGTAACCGTTAGTAATGGCTTTTCTGGTAAACATCGGCCATCATCTGTGACCTATAATGAACACACAAATTTTGAGAAAGATCGGCCAAAAACTTTCTTAGATTTTCCATATAAAAGAAAAAACCATTATGGGCCGTTAGTAACGGCTATAACGGTAAATTGAAACGTCGGACATCATCCGTGCCCCTTAAGGAACATACCCACAATTTTTCCAGAAAGATCGGCTTAGTACTTTCTGAGACATTCCATAAAGAAGAAAAACCGTTAGGGGCCCTATTGCCGTTAGTATCGGCTATAACAGTAAACTAAAACATCGGGGCATCATCCGTGACCCATACTGAACATATCTACAACTTTTCACAAAGATCAGCCAAGTACTTTCTGAGATATACCATAAGAATAAAAACCGTTACAGGCCGTTACAGCCCTTAGTAACGACTATAACGGGGTAAACTAAAACATCGGGCATCATCCGTGACCCATAATGAACATACCTGCTAATTTTCACAAAGATCGGCCAAGTGCTTTCTGAGATATTCCATAAAAAAAAAAAAACGTTACAGGCCGTTACAGCCGTTAGTAACGGCTCTAACGGTAAAACTAAAACATCGCCCATTATTCGTGACACATAATGAACATACCTACAAATTTTCAGAAAGATCGGTCTAGTACTTTTTGAGATATTCCAAGAAGAAGAAAAACCATTATGGGCAGTTATAGCCGTTAGTAACACACACACACACACACACACACACACACACACACACACACACACACACACACACACATTATGAATATACCTCAATTTTCAGAAAGATCAACAAAGTGCTTTCTGAGATATTCCATAATGAAGAAAAAAACCGTCTTGGGCGTTATAGCCGTTAGTAATGGCTATAACGGTAAACTAAAACATCGGGCATATGATCCGTAACCCATAGTGAACATACCTGGTAATTTTCACAAAGATCGGTCAAGTACTTTCTGAGATATTCCATAAAGAAGAAAAAACCCTTACAGGCCGTTACAGGCCGCTAGTAACAGCTATAACGGGTAAACTAAACATCGGGCATTATTCGTGACCAATAATGAACTTACCTACAAACTTTCAGAAAGATCGGACAAGTACTTTCTAAGATATTCCATAAAAGGAAAACCGTTACAGGCCGTTACAGGCCGTTAGTAACAGCTATAACGGGGTAAACTAAAACATCGGGGGCATCATCCGTGACCCATAAAGAACATACCTGCTAATTGTCACAAAGATCGGCCAAGTGCTTTCTGAGATATTCTATAAAGAAGAAAAAAAACCGTTACAGGCCGTTACAGCCGTTAGTAACGTCTATAACGGTAAACTGAAACATCGGGCATCATCCGTGACCCATAATGAAGATACCTACAAATTTTCAGAAAGATCGGCCCAGTAGTTGTGTCTGGAGCGAGTGGAACACATTTAGACCACGGACGGACAGACGGAGGAACGGACGACACACACACACACACACACACACACACACACACACACACACACATACACACACACACACACACACACACACACACACACACACACACACACCACACACACACACACACACACGCACGCACGCACGCACACAGAGCATTTCTTCGTTCCCATTGTAATGTACTCCCTGTTATAGGAACTGGGAGTACAAAAACGTTCCCCTTATTCTTTCTATTTTCAAAGAGCGTTTGAGAGGCCTGTGCGTGCTTTTAAAACACGTCCAAATGCAACATAACACTGGGCTTTGCCTGCATCTGACATCCACGGCCATGGAGTGACTGTTTGAGAAAGAGATCCACGAGGAGTTCAAACAAGGTTCAGCACTGACGTCCTTTCTATTCAATGGCTTGTACCGGGCAGTGACATTGAGGACCTACTTTCAGGCTAGGCGGAAGGGTTTGTAGGAGGGAGAGGGAGGGAGAGAGAGAGAGAGAGAGAGAGAGAGAGAGAGAGAGACAGCTTGTGTGTGTGTGTGTGTGTATGTGTGTGTGTGTGTGCGCGCGCGCGCGCGTGTGTGTGTGTCTGTGTGTGTGCGCGCGCGCGCGCGCACTGTCAGTCTGTAATGATCTCCTCTCTCAAACATTTCAGCATCAAAAACCTTTTTTTTTCAGTTTTAGGGTAAATGTATTTCTTACAGATCTCTAACTCTGTGTTTCTTCAACAAGCTGAGTGTGCAGGGTGTCACATGTGGTTTGAATGTAAGGGATTGCGTAATCACGAAAAACAAAACAAAAACAAACAAACAAACAAACAAACAACCCAACAAACCAAAACGTTGACACTCACTCGCATGAACAATGCTACTCACCTTAACTCACGAACTCAGAATACAAGAACTAAGTAACTAAGTAACCAGGTAACTAACAAACAGGCTAACTAACTAACTACTAACTAACTAACTAACTAGCTAGCTAGCTAGATAACTAACTGACTACCTAACTAACTAAAAAAACTACGAAACTAACAAACTAACATACTCACTAACTTACTAACTCACTCACTCACTCACTCACCTACTCACTCACTAACTACCTAACTAACTACCTACCTACCTAACTAACTAACTAACTAACTAACTAACTAGCTATCTCTTAAGTAAATAGATACAATTAATTTAAGAGAGTAAACAAATCACACACACACACGCGCGCGCGCGCGCGCGCACAGGCACACACACACACACACACACACACACACACACACACACACACACACACACACACACACACACACACACACACACATACACACACGCGCGCGCACACACACACACATACACACACGCACGCGCGCGTGCGTGCGGGCGGGCGGGCGAAGAAAACAGCGAAGAGAGAAGTAAATGAACGCAAAAAAGGGGGACAGCACAAAGGAGGGAAGTAAGATTAATCCAATTGTTAAATACGAAAAAAAAGTAATGTTTCCCTGTTTCCAAAGATCAACTGTTGATATACATGAATACAAGGGCAATCATACGGACACAAAGACAGCAAAGAGACGAGGAGTTGCAGCGAAAATCAGAAGGGAAGGGACGGAAAGGCAAAGAGAAAATGTTCCCACCTTCAACGCTCTATTGCAAGGAACAGCCTGCGCTAAACCATTACACTTTTTTTGTAATTAAATTTAGTAATGCCAACTGAAGTAAACGTGATTCTTGAACCACTGCAATTAGACTACCATTACGTTATTCTAAAAATTGAAAAGAAAAATAGTACGCGCGAAATTGCTTATAAAGTTGACGATGATGTTAGGAATTAACCTGACGATGCCGTTATGCAACATCTCCTTCCAAACACAGCAAAGTGTATGGGGGGGGGGGGGGGGGGGGGGGGGGGGGGTCCCAATGGTTTAGAGCCACAACTGAAAGAGAATGGCTTGCTCTTCGACATGCGCATGAAAATGTTCGAGAATAGTGACACCAGCATAGACAGGGAGACTATGCTTACAAAAAAAAATGGGACAATATACATAATCAGTTTTTTCTCGTTTTTAAACCCCATTTGGGTCAGTCTGTCCGAAGTTTTGTCGTCGTTCTCTCTGCGAGCGTAAACTGACCAGAAAACAAAACAAACTTTTTTTTTTTTTTTTAAACAGATTTGTAGCTCTGTGATCTGTAAATTATAGTTACTTCACAAATTAAGAAAGATGTCATGGTCACCACAGTGTCTGTCACCGAGTAGTTTTCTTTCGGGAATGGGCGGGGCGTGGAGGTGAGGGGTGGAGTTGGATAGGGACGACACGGGGCTTCTATCTATTTTGAATACAGTCCTTACTTTGCACCAAGCTTTAGAGATTTAGAGCCACGCAAAAGATGTGAACTTTTCTTTATCAACACACCTCGCTGGCCAGAACGTTGCACCCCATTGCAGTCAGCGGACCCCCCCCCCCCCCCCCCCCCCCCCCCCCCCCCCCTTGGAAACAGCGTCTTGAGCCTCTTGCCCGTCAAGAACCATCACGACAACAGTTTAACGTCTGTTTTCCCACCCCATCGTCCACTCCCCACTCGCATCCCCTTTTGCAGGAAAGTGCTCAATAAAATTGACAGTATGCAGTGTCATAAATGAATGGAAAAACTGCTTTAAAGACCAGGCTGTTGAGCCATGCATTCGATTGCTTGTGTTCCAATCTCTCTCTCTCTCTCTCTCTCTCTCTCTCGGGGGACGCCATTTCCTGCCAACTGAATAAGGATCTTGTTGGTGTGTGCTCTGCTTAATTTGTTCAAATATGCCCAAACTGTATTGTGTCTACTGCTAGAACTGGCGTAACTACCTAGTTTGTGTAGAGACTGTCATCATTTGTTGCAACGTCTCTTCTGAATCTTTCGTTGCGTCTTGTATGCAGGATGGCTTCACCTTGTTGCCATGGCTTGCGCGGCGTTGGTGGCCTAGTGCTGTTGGCTATAGTCTCTTTTAAGACTGTTAGATGTGTCGGGGGCTGTTATATCGGGATAGCGGGGGTCTCTGCGAGTCATTTTCTGCTCCATCATTACTGATTTGCTGTGGTTTTGTACCATGTCATAAACGTTTTCACCAAAGGTGGCTGGATTGGCGTCGTGTTACCTTGGCAACACCGCCCGTCAGACCGATAGAAGATTATCCCTCATCCCCTTCCGTCGTTGAGATGACTGCACCGTCTCGTGTCCCCGGCTGACTGCAAGAGGGACTTTTGTGGTTTGTTATCACGTAGCCTAGTGTAGCTTTGTTTGCAGTTCCAAATCCGGCTTCTGGCTTATGACGTCTTTTCTGTTTTCTTC
The DNA here is from genome assembly GCA_016801955.1 of Conus betulinus. Taxonomy (NCBI): domain Eukaryota; kingdom Metazoa; phylum Mollusca; class Gastropoda; order Neogastropoda; family Conidae; genus Conus; species Conus betulinus. Next base: position 182,598 of record JADBJO010003899.1, on the reverse strand, counting down.
ATGTCTCACAGAAATTTACGTCACATTCAGCAAAACCCGAGTGGCCCATGTGGGTGCTTTCCTTTTTTCAGGACTTGTTTGATCAGCTTATGGATTCCACAGTCTACAGTCCCAGACAGAATCCTAGATTACCGTAGTTTTTCCTGTAGTATATAAATTGGTACATTAAGTAGTCAAGAACAGCAGAAGCAGCAATGGTGCACCTGCTAACGTGGAGGGCCGTTATCGGCATTTTCGGTGGCAGACGGAATGGTAGGTCAAAGGCCATTCGAAATAAGGTGGAAAGACTTTTGATCTGGATAGCACTGACACATAATAAATCCCAAGCAACTTCGGTTGATGTTATCGTCATATTTATGCTATGTTGTATCATCATAGCGTTGATTCACAGTTTCATGAGAAATGTAGCCAAGGTGATGTCCATGGATGGCGTTTTGTTGTTGGAATATGTGAATATGAAAGGAACTGAGTTTCGCATAGCTTTGATGTGCAGCAACACTGGTTTGTGTCAGGCCGACATGCACGTACAAATCATTATTATTACTCTTTGTATTGTGCATTCTGTGTTCTTGCTCAGCAGACTCCTACTCAGCGGTGACATTAAGACAAACCCTGGCCCCAACCATGACCGACAAGAAATTTCGTCAGAAGATACGACGGCAACGACTACTTTGACGACAGAACATGAAGACATCTTTAACAGGCTTATGCAGGCCATAAAACAACAACTTCAGCAACAAACTTCACTTATAAGAAATGATCTTGAAGAAATTAAAGAGGAACTAGGCCAAGTGAAAGTACAATGTGAAGAGATAAACAAAAGATGTGACAAACTGGAAACTGAACACAGGCAATTAAAAGAGACAGTGACTGACGTCACAGCTGATATACAACACCTGTTTGCCGCGACACACAACGGAAAGGAAGACGTACATAAATTAACTGAAATGATAAAGGAGGTGAAAGAAGAGGTTGAGAAACTAAAAACAGACACCGACAGATTAGAGTCATTCTCTCGACGAGATAATCTGCGCTTTTTCGGGATTCCCCAAAAGCAGCCCAGTGAAACATTTGACACATGTACCAAAGCAGTTGTCGATGTTCTAAACAATACAGATGATCATAGGCGCTGGACAGTAGATGACATTGAACGAGCACACCGGACAGGCTACGCACATGAAGGTCAAACTAGACCAATAATTGTCAAATTTAGAAGGTGGAAAGACAAAATGTCCTTAATTGCGAACAGAGACACTCGGCAGCAACTTCTAGACAAAGGAGTTCGAGTGGCAACGACCTTACTAGAGCACAGGCCCAGATAGTTGCAAAAGCTACGAGGGAAGGGAGAGAGCCTTCTTCAGAAAAGGTCGGTTGGTTATTAGCCCCCAACTCCCCGAACCCCCCGTCATATGCTCAGGGTGGTGGAAAGAGAGGATGCATGCAGTGCTCTCACAAGTCCAACGAGTAGTCATGGGAATGGCACGTGTGAGAAGTACCACAAATGTGAATAAGCAGGGTGTGTCTGTTTCAAACAAGCAGCAGATCGAGTCCCGTCTAGACAAGACCTCGATGCAGAACGAGCAGGCGGTGGTGTGAGCGGGTGTTTCATCCCCCTCTTCACGTCACGGTACCCGGCCCATCCAGGATCAACGACAGCGTGACGGTGGTACCACCGGTGGTCACGTCGTCCCTCGCAAGGGAACAGGGAGAGAGCGACACGAGTCAGCAAAGGCCAACCGGGATTCTCCATGTCCTGTCAGTGGTGAACATCGGGATGGCGACGCACGTACACCACGCAGACGCAACCTGCCAGGCAGACAGGCAGGCATACAAACGCCTGTTGGAAACAAGTCAAGCAGGTTCACAGGTTCGAGTCGAGGCAAAGGGGCATGCAGTGGTGTGAACGAAAGGAACCTGCGTTCAAGCGCCTCAAAAAATGAATAGGAAAGGGCCCACCATCCAACTCAGTGGAAGTTTCTTAATTACAATGTCGAGAACTTGTATAGTAAGATACAGGATGTTTTTTCATGAATTATGTAAATACATTTGATTTTGTTACTCTCACTGAAACGTTCCTCGACTTGTCATTTGACTATAGCAATATATTCACTGATTATATGAAGTTTCCCGTACCAGCCAAAAACTATCAGCTCATGGAAGGAAGTCAGGAGGTGTGTTGCTGTTAATAAGGAAGAGTTTACATAACAAGGTTAAAGAAAACAAAGCTCAGCTGTTGTGACAATGCTATTGCAGTAAAAATAGATAAAAGTATATTTAACACTGATAAAGATGTAGTCTTGGTTGCTTGCTATGTGGTCCCAGAAGGAGGCCCGATATACAATGATAAATTGATCAAAGATGGTGTCCTAATAATGGAAGAAGCCTTACTTCAAGAGTTTGAAAAAGAAATGATACACTTTATTTTATGGTTATCTGAGATTTGAATGCCAGAACAGGTAACAAACAAGCTGAAAATGAAATTATGACAAACTATGTGAGCTATATGGAGAATGTCAGTGTTGATGACGACAACTGCACACGTTGCTCTCTAAAGATTCAGTTATTAACAATTTTGGTAAATCATTGTTGGATTTCTGTATCATGTTCGACTTGAGCATTTTAATAGTTTTTTGTGATGGTGATAGTGAAGGTGAATATACTTTTGTGTCTCCAAACGGATGTAGTGTGATTGATTACGAACTGGTTCACAATGGCATGTTGTCAAACTTTGATTTACACATTGGTGATTGCATTTATTCATGGCACTTACCGGTTGAAGCAATATGGGGAAGTAATTGTTGTAAAATAGAGAAGAGGTATTCAACCAAGCAATGTGAAGAAAAAAATGTCTGGGCTGATGAATATGCTGGTATATTCAAAAATGAACTTGAATGTGATGAATTTCTAGACAGCATGCAGAAAGCGCGTCAGTTGTTACAAATTAACGTGAATGAGAGTCTGCATAAATTTGTCAGTGCTTTGTGCGGAGCCGCAGCTTTTGTATGGTTCGAGTTACTTGCAGAGGCAGAAAAAACATACAATGACTGGTTTGATAATGAGTGCGAACGAAAGAAACAGGAAGTTAAAAGATTATTAAAAAGATTTCAGAGATGCAAAACAGCCAAGGATAAAAGTAACAAAAGAGAAGAATACGCTGTATCACGTAAAGAGTATGTTACGCTAAGGAAAACAAAGGAACTGGAGTTTAAAGAAAGTAGGTTAAAGAAACTATAAAATTCAGTCAATGATTCTAAAATGTTCTGGTCAGTGATAAGATCTATAACAAAAAGAGTTTTGTGCATAACGAAATCTCACTTCAACAGTGGCATGACCATTTTGGGGGCGTTTTTACATAGTTTTGATAATAAAAATAAGGAAGAAGAGACTGGTATGGTAGAAGAAAATGAAATTGAGCCATTATTTAATCAACCTATTTCCAGTGAAGAAGTCGTTGCTCGTATTAAACATTTAAAATTAGGAAAGAGTGCAGGACGAGATAGAATCATAGCAGAAATGTTGAAGAATGCAAACACAACTGTAATCAATTTCTTCTTCATTTATTCACTCAGTTTTTTAATAATGGTATCTTTCCATCAGAATGGGCTAAATCTATAAGTGTACCAATTTTACAGAAACAAAGAGACGTGAACAATCCCGACAATTATCGTGGAGTATAACTTACCAGCGTTTTAAGTAAAATCTACACTTACATACTAAATGCAAGATTAACTGAATGGGCTGAAACTGAAGAAAAAATAGTGGAACGAACAAGCAGGTTTTAGAACCAGTTACAGCACCATAGACCATATATTTATACTATATTCTTCGATTCAGAAACATCTACTCTGCAAATCAAAGCTCTACATTGCATTTGTAGATTTTAAGAAGGCCTTTGACTCGGTAAATCGGAATGCTCTGCGGAATGTACTCCGTGAAAGTGGTGTTAATAGTAAATTGTACATAAGAGGGGTCTACAACTCAGTGCTTACATGTGTGCGTGAGAAGAGTGAATATTCAGATTATTTTGATTGTCCAAATGGAGTAAAACAAGGATGCTTGTTAAGTCCACAGTTGTTTTCTTTTTCATAAACGAACTGGCGATAGAATTGTCCCCGCAAAGGAAGACATGGTATCCAGATGATACCTGGAGCAGTTGAATTAGTTTTACTACTGTATGCTGATGATGTGGTCCTTCTCTCCCAGAACAGTTGTAGGTTTGCAAAACCAACTAAATGTATTGAAAGAAGAAGCAGACCGCTTAGGTTTATCAGTTAACTTGGATAAGACGAATAAAGTGGTCTTTAGAATGGGTGGCCACCTATCAGTGTATGAAAAATGGAAATGCAGATGTTCAAGTAGTTAATTCATATAAATATCTTGGAATGATATTTTCAACAAAATTAACTTTCCGTTACGAATGGGAAGAATCTCTGATGGAGGGGAAAAGGTACTATTGAAATTCTGAAATCCCTGAGAAAACTGAATTGTACAGACTGTGGTATATTTTGGAAAATGTTTGATACACAGATAAAACCTCTCTTTACTTATGCAGCTGAAATTTGGGGCTTACATGAAAATTTGCAGATGGTAAAAGTACATACGTATGCTATGATGAAGTGTTTGCTTCAAGTGCCTATTCATTCATCCAACACCGTTTTCTATGGAGAAATGGGCAGATACCCTTTGTATATATAAGTACATTTGTTAAATGTACTAAGTACTGATTGAAGATCTTGAATCTACCCCCGGTCCCGTTTGAGCAGGCAAGCCTATGATATGATGCTTCTAGAAATGGAAAAAGGTAAAGAAAACTGGGCTTATAAAGTAAGAAAGTCCTTTCAGAACAGGGTTTTGGAATAGTGTGGATGACCCAGGAAGTAGGAAATGAGCAACAGTTCATTGCGGAATTTAAAGACAGGCTTATTTGTTCTTTTAAACAGAATTGGCACTCAGATATGGAAAGTAAAGAAAAATATCGCTGGTTTTTCTCATTTAAGAATGTGGTCCACTCTGGAAAGTTTCTCAATGTCATAACAGATAAATGGCACAGAATAAATTACGCAAGATTTAGGTTGAGAACTTTAGGTTTTAATGCGAATAAAAGATGGTTTGAATGTGAAACATCCACAGAATCTCCTTGTCCTGCATGTATGCACATTATTGATGACGAAGAACACTTTCTGTTCTACGGTACTGCTTATAATGAAGTACGGACAAGTTGTTCATTTTCCCAGCTAGATATAGCGAAAAGACAAAATGTCGCTGGCGTGTTATCATCAGATGATGAACTTGTAATTAAATCAGTTGCGAAATTCATCACGGAAGCATTGAAAATTAGACAGATGAAGGGTAGTGAAATTTAAGATAATACATTATAAGAGATATCTGAATGAATATTATCATTCATCGCGTGTTGAAGAGATCAGTAAAATACAATGTCATCATTTAATTGAGTGGATGGTCGAGCATGTTGAAGAGATCAGTAAAATACAATGTCATCATTTAATTGAGTGGATGGTCGAGTCAGTCTTAAGGTGTTTTTTTTTTTTAACTTTACTGCATTACTCCTGTGCGTAAGGTGAGGACATAACGAAATATTACGAGTTTATTTGTTTTTGTTAACTTTGGATTTGATACACACTAGGAATGAAAGTGTACTATTTGTTTGCAGGAAAGGAAGAGGGAAATGGTTTTGTTCTGTTACACCCCCCCCCCCCCCCCCCCCCCCCCCCCCCCCCCCCCCCCCCCCCCACCCGTCAAAAAAGACCTCTTTGGTAATGACGATAAAATAAAATGTCAAAGTCTCTCTCTCTCTCTCTCTCTCTCTCTCTCTCTCTCTCTCTCTCTCTCTCTCTCTCTCTCTCTCTCTCTCTCTCTCTCTCTCTCTCTTGTCCCTGAGGGGAGAAGGACCGGATGAAAAAAAAAAGCTTCTTGCTTATCTGTTACTCTTGGGTATTAAGATTATTAATCACTCTGCCCTCCCCTTCCCTATCTTTCTCTTTCTTGAAATATTCTTTAGAGAAAACAATTTCTGTGTAAGTGCGCATAAACTCCAAGACTAGAAAGATATTTACTACTATTTAATCAGGAGTTGTCTTAGCCATAACGTTAACATCTCCTTTATTACAGCTGAGGCTGTAACGATGCTCCCTAATTCTCATGCATGTTGGTGCAACAGATATTTTCCTGCTGGATTCTTGTATGCGTGAAAACGTTGTGGTTATGATTAATAAGACATCAGTACAAAGTGTTCGGGTGCTGCTGTGTTTTTGTATGTTGGCCTGGTGCGATCCCCACTCCCCCCCCCCCCCCCCCCCCCCCCCCCCCCCCTCCCATCGACTGGAAGTCTTGATATGATGTTTTTATGATGAACAGGTATGTTTCCTTAACACTCCCAAATAAAGTTCCTTTTTCAGATGTTTGCTGGTGATTTTCGCGAGCTTTTTTAAAACTCTAGATGCATTTGGTATCAGCTGAAGTTCACTGTGTTTTGCAAGCCCTTTCTATTTGATATACTCTGCCGCTGTCCGTTCTCGTTGAGCTTGCAGGAGGCCAGGAGCTGTGGTTTGCACCAAACTGGGCGTTGAAGTCCCCGAGCACGAACAGGTGTTTCTTTGCAGGTGCCTGTCTGGTGTTGGCTTCCAGCTCTTCATGAACTCACCCTTTGCGTTGGATGTTGAGCAGAGTGTGGGGACATAGACGCTAAGGATGTTTGTTGGTCCAGGAGAGTTTGTGAGCCAGACAGAGAGGATTCGCGCTCTCTCTCTGGAACTGAGGATAAGAGAGAGTTGCGAACTGTGAACCCAACACCATTATAATCGGTGCTCCTCTGGCTCTAGTCCTTGCCAAAGAACGTGTAGTCTTTCTCCCTGAGGCTGTCGTTGGGGGAAAATCTTGTCTGTTGCAGTGCGGTGATGTTGATGTTGAACCTCTTCAACTCGCGGTCGATGATGGCTGTCTCCCTGGCATCGTCAACTTGAACCCATTGAAGCAGGCAGACTGTGGCGGCACCTTATTGGCTGGGGGCTGCCCAGCTTGAGGCCGGCGGTAGCTGACCGGTGGAACGCCATGATCCCACCCACTGTTGGAGACAATCCGTAGCGCCCGAGCTTACACAAAATATGCTCTGGTCTTATAACTCGTAATTGCTGTCTCCTGTGTTGTTTTTGTCACTGGGGCACTGGAGTGACCTCTCCAGGCCGCAGACCCGGGTTAACTGTGTGGAGATCTTGGTGTTCCCAATCGCCAGAATCCCCCTCTCTTGGCCTTGCTGACGGGATCCGATGGAAAGGACAAGCCAGTACAGTATTGCGTCAGAGTTGCTGCAGGAGTTGCCAGAGAGCGACACAGTATGTCGACCAACCACCTAAGGGGCTCCACTCCTGCTTCCCTTTCGAGGTTTACTCCCTAAGCCCTTGTCTCTCCCGTGAAATCCACAAGGCAATGAAAGCATTTGTCCCATACCTGGGAGTGTGGTCCGTGGGCACCAGGACATCCAGACTCCGGTGGGTCTGCATGCCACACGTCTGGGGACCAGACATCCTCCGAGTCCCTTGTAGTTTAGACCGAGTCCGTACTCATGCTAACCTCCCTACAGA
>JADBJO010003899.1:147500-170000 GCA_016801955.1 Conus betulinus | reverse complement strand
TCAAAAGGGGCAGAAGACAATCTAGTGAAGACTGGAGTAAACTGACCTCAGGTCCAGATATTTTGGAAGCAGCCAACAGCCTAACACTGGAATTTAACTGCAATTTAACTGCTCAATCACAGATATTCCAGTATCATATCCCAAACAACCAAGACTAAATGCGAAAGAAAAGGAAATAGTTTCTTTTGAAAATATAAATTAGCCCAGAAGGCGTAATAACCACTTGCACTCCAGAGCCCTGCAAATTTGTTTCTCCAGTTTTCACACGGCCCAAAATGGATGGAAATCACAGAATGATTCTGAATTTGAAAGAACTAAACAAGTATGTCTCAAACCACCATTTTAAGATGGACAGCCTACAAACAGCACAAAAAAAATGATCACCCCAGGCTGTTATATGGCCTCTATAGATCTCAAAGATACCTACCATTCAGTGCCCATTTTCCCCAGACCCCAAAGATATTTCTGAGATTGGAATGGGATGGACAACTTTGGCAGTTTGAAGCCCTGCCAGATGGTTTGGGACTACCACCTCGTAAATTTACCAAACTTCTCAAACCAGCTTTGGCCATTCTAAGAGATGAAGAACACATCTGTACGTAATTCGTTAATGATTCTCTTCTCATAACTTTGACATATGTGTATGGTGTAATGTGGATTTTTGACACATGGACGTTGAGTATTGATGTGATTTTCGTGTATGAGTTTCATGATGGACTGGACAATGTGTCTGTGGTGGTATAGTGCTCCCTTGTTTGCTAGACTGACCGTGTTTTAGATTTTTATTTTTTACATAATTTCTGTGTTAAATTTTACCCGGCCACTATTCAATGAACAAACTTTTGATCAGCATGTGCAACCTGTATGGGTTTTCAGTGAAAAGCGGCATTGTGATGTGACAGGTCAGTGCAATTCAATTCAGTACACACATAAACATTTGATATCAGTGAGTGCTACACCTTTGACCTCTTCCCTGACCTCTTGACACCACGAACTCGGCATTTGGTTTTGCCTTGCCACGCAAGCACATCCAACACGGTGGCAGGCGTAAGAAAAAAAGAAATACTCCTGTGATGGTGTCCCTTAGACTGCCAAGAAAATAATCCTCGTTTGTCAACTTTCAAAACCTGATTGGAATCAAGACTCTCCCCCAAACCCAAACTATTTCTGCTTCATCTATGTCTGTGTGTGTGTTCTTTTAACGCTCAGTCCGCAGCAAAGAAAGAAAAAAGAGACCTGCCATAAACTCTTTGATTCTGGACAATGCCCCTGACCTTTTCTGCAATACGGAATCATGGCTACGTCCTCAGGGCGATGAAGCAAAATGCAAAGGACTGGCCCCACCAGGATACTGCGCTCAGTCTTTCCCCCGTCCCTCACGTGGTGGTGGCATTGCCATCATTATGACAGTGTCTGTCCTCAACGTCAAAGTCCAGTCTGACCACCATTTCAACACTCCATATTTGAAATAGTGTACCTCATTATGATTCTTGCACAGCATTCTATTAACTTGTTAACCCTTTACCGCCCACCCCCAACAGGAAAAATAAGCCTACTGAAAAGGAATTATGTTCTGAATTTGCTGACCCCTTGGACTACTGTGATAGTTTGAAGGAAAATTTACTGATTATTGGCGATGTCAATTATCATCTAGACCAACCTTCTCACCCCTCTACTGCCAAACTCCTTGACATCCTGAACACACGGTGGATGCTCCAACTCGCTGTCGTGGTCATACGCTGAATTGGGACATGTACTGCCAGGATGATACCCTTGTACAGTCAACCACGGTGGACAAAACGTTACCTTCAGACCACTACTGTGTGGTTGTGGAACTGTCTGTGCCTAGTGCCTCCACCTTGCTTAGGTACATGGGGAAGAGGAAGGTTGAAGACATCAACATATCCTCCTTTAGGGATGATAAGAAGACCTCCCTTGACTCCGCCCCCCAGCCCCTCACCCCTCATGAGCTGGACCTGTGTCTCCAGCACACCCTCAATACCTATGCCTCAGCCAAACGATGCAAGGTGACGAATCGTCCCTCCTGCCCATGGTACAGCGCTGCTATCGACCTGATCAAAGCTGCAAAGGCAGATCGACGGAGAGCTGAACGCCAGTGGGACAGATCTGGCCTTCATGTCCACAAAGAAATGTTCAGCAAGAAGGATATTTGTGTTGAACGACCAATGTTCCTTCTTTTCAAAGAAAACGCTAAATTAAAAGACGTCCTCAGCTGTATCAGCTCACAAACAGTTTGCTAGGCCAGAAAAGTAATGCTGAGCTCCCACTGTTTTCTCTCCTTCCGAAATCCCACTCCTCTTCTCTGACTTTTTCAATGCCAAAATCAAAACCATCCGAGACAATTTGGACAGTTCAAAATGTCACTGGATCCCCTCTTGACAGTGATCGTTCTTTTTTAGGCCAGTCTTGACTGCTTTCAGGTCTGTGACTGGATGATGATGTAAGAAAAGTGATATTTTGCCTAGAAAGCCACGTGACCTTGACCCATTGCCTGTATCCATCCTAGCATTTAAACTATTCAGAGCTGAAGGCTGCATTTTTCATTGCAGTGTTTCCAAACACAACTAGGAGGCAAACATATACATATCATGATTAACAACACAACAGCAATGGCATACATGAACAACATGGGCACCAGTCACTCAGAAGCCTGTAACAGCATCATCTTTGCTAAAAGGGAATGGTGCATAGATAACAAGATCTTTCTGTTGGCAGCCAACATTCCTGGGCGTTGTAATACTGCCGCTTATGCGGAGTCCAGGAATGTCAATCATGATGCAGAGTGGATGCTAGACAGCATACTCAGCCACGCACTGGGCATATTGCAGATGCAGCCTGACATTGACCTCTTTGCTTCCAGGTTAATTACCACTCAGATCCACGGGCGCATGCTGCTGACGCCTTTTCACTGTCATGGACTGGGTTTTTCCACCTTTCAGCATCATCCCCCGGGTACTACAAAAGATTCAGAAGGACCAGTGCACGGCAGTGGTGGTGGTTCCCAGTTGGCCAGCACAGGTGTGATGACCAGTGTTGACATCACTCACTGCTGATCAAGGAACCAGTGCCACTGAGAGGCAAGTAGCTACTGGCACTGCCCAGTCAACCCCACATGCAACACTCACTGAGGAAGAGACTTAGACTGATGGCAGGTCTGCCACCCGGAGAGGCTACCAAGAAGAGGGGTTTTCAAAACCAAGCAGCAGATTTCATAGTCACCTCATGGAGACCAGCAACTCAAGCTGCCTACAGTTCTGTTATTGAAAACTGGAAATGTTTTTCACAAAAACCCAGCAAATTATCTGTTTTCCCCCAACCTCAGCTGAAGTGTCAATTTTTTATTACACCTATTTTCTTCAGGAGCTAGTTACAGTAGTATAGATACGGCTTGGGGAGCCTTGTCTGCCTTCTTACCACTGTATGATGGAAATCAGTGTGTTCCCATCCCCACGCGTGTCGTGTTGTCAAGGGAGTTTTTTTGAGAAAAGGCCTGCAGCTCCAAAATACCGTGGTACCTGGAATGAAAATACAGTTTTAGAATATGTAGACTCTCTCTTCGAAATAGCCGAATTGTCTCTTAAATATTTCACCCCTAGAACGTGTGTGTTACTGGCATTAATAACAGGACAATGAGGACAAGCTTTGCATTCACTTTAGATAAGCACAAACTGCCATGGCCAGGCTTTCAGTAGAAAAGAAACTCGTGGAGAGCGTGGCAGCAGAGAGTCCTCAGAAGAGAAGCCCCTTCAAGCAAGTGTTTTCGGCCCTTAACTCCTGACACTCTAGGGGGGTAGGGCCACACCCGGTTCATGACTCCAGATGTCCCTCTGCTGCCCCTTTTTTTCCCCATCTTGGGACGAGCCACGGCTGGGATTCGAACCCGTGCCCCTCTGGACATGCTCATTTTCCACTTAATGACTCGCGCACTAACCCCCACTGAGCCACTGGGACACGTGATATTTGTAGGAAAGTTAAGCCTTATGAAGTTCATTTTTGTTCCTCCTTGACCAGATCCAGCTTGAACACCTCTCTGCTGCTTCTGCCATTGCTTTCAGGGCTCTGGTTTTTTTTTTTCTCCCTGCAACTGAGAGCTGTTTCATGAGGCTGTATGCAGACGTTCCTACAAACCCCCTAGCTCCTATTTCTGCAATGAGGACTTTGACCTGATAGCCTTCTCTCCTCAGGCTGTTTGCCAGATCAGCATACTTTTCAGTCTTGTAGATTTGAGCTGCCTCCATTCTGTTCTCATATGGCACCGTGAGCTCGATCATGATCAGCTGCTTGGTTGACTGAGAGTGGACTACTATGTCTGGTCTCATGCCAATCTTGCTGATGATCTCTGGGTGACTCTTCCATTCTGGGAGGTCTGCAGTGCACTCCCAGTCATCTGCCCCGTCCAGCAGCAGACTCTGCCTGTATGTTCCGAGTGGCACTGTAGTTCTTGGCATGATTCGCTGCCTCTGCTGTGAAGAATGTTGCGGGTGCTTTTGGAGTCCTGATTTTCCCTTTTGTGTGTGTTGGTACTAGCCCAGACTACTTGTACAATCTCTTTGAGCACTTGGTTGTGCCTCCATGTGTACCTTCCTTGAGCCAGGGCTACTTTGCATGAGCTAAGGACATGCTCCACTGTTTGTTTTTCATGGCAGAGGGGACATGAAGGATCGTCTGTTTTCCCCACTTCACCAGGTTTGCACTTGAGGGCAGAAGGTCATATGCAGATCTGAGAATGAAGCTGATCCTGAGAGGGGCCATGTGCCAAATGTCATTCCAAGTGAGACTTCTTTGGAGTGCAGTCTCCCACGTTGTCCATTGCCCTTGCTGGCTCTGTTGGACTGCTTTTTGGAATCTTTTTTTGGTCTTCTTCTTTTCTCATCTCCTGAATCATCATGTCTCTTTTGGCTTTTCCTTTGGCCTTTGACCACCATTCAGTTTTGGTCACCCCCAGTCCTGTCTGTTGGTCTGTGTGTGTCCTGTTATTTCTCTGATCTTAAGAGACTTTCTTTTGCAGAATCCATCGCCTCTTGAACTTTCCATTTTCTGCCTATCTTCAGCTGGGGCTTGATTGCTTCTACCACCTTGTCTCCTGAGTCCTCCAGCATGCTTTGAAGTCTGATCGTCCCTGCTTTGTATTCCTCCAGGATGGATTTCAGTGGTAGTTTCAGCTTTGCTTGGCGACAGTACAGCGCTATGTCAGTCAGACAGGGTGGGACACCAAGCCATTTCCTTGTGAACTTGTTGATTTTGGCTTCCATTGCCTACACTATGCTGGTGCAGATGTCGTATATCATCAGAGGCCATAGAAGCTTTGGTATCAGCATGAACCGCAGACACCAGACCTTGTATTTGCCAGGAGCCCACACTGGTCAATGGTCTCCAGCCTTCTTCCGACATCTGTTTGGTTTCTTTTGCTCTTTGTGTGTCTTTCAGTGTATCATCATACCATCTTCCAAGGCTCTTGACTGGTTTCTTCTGTAACTGTTGGAATGGCCTGGTTGGCAACACTGAAGACCACAGATTCGGCCACTTTTCCTTTCCTTTGGCTTGAACTTCATTCTGGATGAGGCAACTATGTCATCCAGCCTCTCCAGCACATGACGTGTCTCGTCTTCTCTGGATGAAATCACTGTAGTGTCATCCATGAAGGCCTTGAGAGGGGGCACCTTGTATACATCGCCAAGGTCTGTTTGTCTTGCGTTGCTTGTTGCTGCTGCTTTCAAGATTACTTCCATTGCCAACACGAACAGTATTGGGGAAATTGCACAGCCCATTGCAATGCCTACTTCCAAGTTGATCCAATCTGTTGTGTACTCCTTGGTAGAGAACCGCATTGAGAAGCCATTGAAGTACTTCTTGAACATGTCGCGGATGTTCTTTGGCACATGGTACATCTCAAGAGCCAACTGTATCATCTCATGGGGTACAGATCCATATGCGTTTGCCAGATCAAGCCACACTACGTCCAGGTCTCTCTTTTCTGTTTTTGCTCTTTGGATTGCATCCCAGATCATTGTGGCGTGTTCTACACAGCCAGCCGCGCCTGGGATGCCACCTTTCTGGACTGACACATCCAAGTACTTGTTTTCCATGAGGTACTGGTCAGCCTTGCTGCCATGACAGAGAAGAAGATTTCCCTTCGACGTTCAGTAGTGATATTGGCCTGAACTGGCTGATGTCACTTGAGTTTTGCTCTTTGGGGATGTACACACCATCTGCCGTCATCCACTGGGCTACTGATCTTCTGATTTCTCCAAGCTGATCGCAGCAGCCTATGGAGCCACTCCCAGCACCTTGGGACATTTCTTGTACAGCTGGTAAGGTACTCCGTTTGGCCCTGGTGATGATTTGGCTCTGGCTTTGTTGACCACCTTCTTGATTTCCGCCAACGTTGGAGGCTTTTCATTGAACTGTTCTTCAGGGATGGTTGGCCACACCAGACCTTGAATGTCAAGTGGTGCTTTGCTCTGTGAGTCAGAATATGTTTTCTCAGATGCTGCTCAAGAACTCCTTTGTCCACACTTAGGGTCCCAGATTTTGGCTGCTCAAACAGAGTTCTGGCAAACTGGAATGGGTCTCTGAAGAAGCGCTCTTGTGTCTTCTTCTTTTTGCTCTTCCTCTTCCTCGCAGATTCCGCTTTGCTGAGGGCGCTGTGTTTTGCTTTCGGGTCTTCCCAGAGTTTTTCCAAGCCTTGTTTTTCAGCTGGCAGTGCGGTCTTCATTTGCTTCTTGAGGTTTTTCTTTTGGACCCTGATCTTGTCCATCTCTTCTTGGCGTCTGGGTTTCTTTGGAGGTTTTTCTCTTTGGGTAGTTTTGCTCCATAGGCGTCTCTACATGTGACATACACAATGACTCCATATGTGGCTAGTTTGTGTTCCAGGGTGCTTTTCCCTATCAGTGCATCGAGTCTTTGGACGATTTTTGCATCCAGTTTCTCCCAATCTTTAGTCTCGTTTGCTCGTGGCAGGTTGAGTTTCAGGCGCCTGGCATCGAGGGCCTGTGCAAATTCCTCATCCGAACCACAGCGTCGATGTCCTTGGCACTGTGGTTTAAATCCTGGCCTTGGTCTTCCGACGTCTTATCTGCTGATGCAGTGCGCTGCTGCTCATTCAGATGAGTCTTCACACATCCCATCTTTGTCTGTTGATCTTCATGCCACGGGTGGGTAGGTAGCGAAACGTTTTCCACAGACACATGGATATTCCATTTGTCCATGTTCATAGTCCATTTGGGATTTGCAGTCGTGATTGGTTGAGCATCGATGGATTCATCATTCATATAAAGCCATCAAACATTTAAGCTTTTATAAATTACCCCCAAACTATGTTTAGTTGACCACCTACACGCTTAACTAAAACGAGCAGAAATATTGAGGAAAATATGTCAGGGGCTTCACTCACATACTTCTCAGCTACACACACACACACACACACACACACACACGCACACGCACACACACACACGCACGCGCACGCAACTCTCTCTCTCTCTCTTTCTCTCTCTCTCTCTCTCTCTCTCTCTCTCTCTCTCTCTCTCTCTCTATCTATCTATCTATCTATCTATCTATCTATCTATGACCAGAACAGGAAAAATCGTTATAGTATTGCTTAAGTGAACTAAGTCGATGTATTATTTGTCATTTCTTGTCACCCAGAACAAGTTTCTTTCGACCCTATTCTCTCTCTCTCTCTCTCTCTCTCTCTCTCTCTCTCTCTCTCTCTCTCTCTCTCTCTCTCTCTGTGATGTGATGTTCTTCTCCTTTCCCTATCAGGATGTTCCTCCTCTCCTGATGTTGTTTCCATTTAGTTTATATAGGGATGGACACAATGTATCACCTTTTGGGTCATGCCTTTGTCCATGTTGCCTCTCTACCACCTTCACAGGTACACTGAATTCCCTCTGGCTACATTTTCCACACACGCCAGCATTTACACACATCCCTACCAGATTGCTTAGTAAACGACCACCTCACACCAAATGGACATAAACAAAATCCAGCCAACTCCAGGAGCCAGTTTCACACAGTAATTATCCTATAGAAGCTATGACAATCACGTCCGCATGCATTCAGCCAGCCTGCAAAGCATCAACACAATGCCCCATAGCAATACCTTCTGAACAAGCCCAAGACCCTTATTCTTCAAAGTCTGTTTACAAAGCAGCTTCAGCTGACTGAGTGTTTAAGCGCCCACTCGATGCTCCGAAGTCCTATTGGATACGTTTCCATCCCTTTGCTATCGAGAAGGTTTGAACTCGGGGAAAGGGGTGGGGGTGGAGAGGGGGGTTCGTCCTCCCTACCTTAGACACCATCTATATCCTGACCACTTCAACCTCTTAGTTTGACCATATGCACACTGGGAAAGGTTGCTACTGCTAATCGACCCATTACCTATTACTCCACTCTGCGCGGCGTCCTTGTCGTCTAAAGCGCCCATTGTGAGAAGTTTCGCTGTCTTGAGAATGTATGTATGTATGTATGTATCTCCACATGAAAGAGAGAAAGGTGCCTCCCGCAGATCCAGATGACAGAAATTTTGGAGGATATGCCACAGACGCTGAAAGGAAGTTAAGGAAAAGCAGCAAGGTCAACTGGTCACGTTCGTCCTTCTTTGAACTCCATGAACTGTGTGTGCGGCTGGAACTTAAGCTGGAATTCGATGAAAACAGCGACAATTTCGGAGTAGTACTCCAAGCTTCTGATGATGGGGTAGTTCAAATTCGCTACAGTAATTCTGAACAATTACACAGCGCAATCAAAATAATGCAAATGGACAAAGATATACACCATTTTCGACAGCTGCAACAACAAGGGAGAATCACCCGGGATGAGCTTCCGATGCGGCAGTGACCCACTTCATAGGACACATCACCGACACCAACTTCAAGCTGCTGGATACTAATGCAGTGAACAACGTATACTATCCTGATACTTACCAGAGAGTGTGTTCTTCCAGCGGGTTTCGTTTTGACACAAATTCCCATGCCTTAATGAATGTCGTCGACTGAGGGGCCTCTACACTCAAAGACACGACAGATGCGTTGAAATCAGCAGAAAGGAACTACAGAAATGCATTGTGACGGATTTTGTGGATGTTTTTCAAAATAGGCTTGTCTCTATAAACGGTGTTGATGATCTACCAAGGCTGAAACCTGATTTATGCTTCATTGACCATCGAAACTCGGTGGCATTCGTCATCGAGGTTTCAAACCCATTTGACATATATTCATACAAACATGCTATGAGAGCAAATTTCAAAAGTACTTGCCTCTGCTATGCTCTTAGTGATGCCGGATTTAGCACAAAAGTGGTTGTTCTAATAATAGGTTCACTAGGCACGGTTCATAAAAGAGTGGTTTCGGGACTTTCAGTGTTAGGACTGCCCATACCCAAATGTAAACAAATGGCAAAATACTTCAGCATGTCTGTCAAGATTGGGTCTAGGCGTGTATGGTCAAGACGGAATCACGTCATGAGCCAGCCTTGAAACTAACAGATGTTGACTCCCAAACCGTGCTTTATATAGCATTAGATGTACAAAGCTGACTAAATCACGGACAGACAAAGAATTGGCTTGCCAGAGAGAGAAAGAAGGACGTGGGGATAGAGAGAGAAAGAGGAGGAATAGAAAGCGAGAGAAGAGAGAAGCGATAGTGTGTGTGTGTGTGTGTGTGTGTGTGTGTGTGTGTGTGTGTGTGTGAGAGAGAGAGAGAGAGAGAGAGAGAGAGAGAGAGAGAGAGAGAGAGAGAGAGAGCAAGACAAACACGCACATACTCACGCATCTCCACGACCACAGATAGTGCGTTCAATGTAAAGGAAACAAACTGATCTTGCCGAAATCAGGAAAGGTTTCTTTTCTTCTGAGATCGTCAGTGAGGAACATCAGCACACAAAAGGGCAATGTGGACGCAGAGACAATATCACTTATATCAGATCTCTTCATATTCTTCTGGCCTTGTAAAATAATGAACACTCCAAGCAATATTCCTCACCCATCTTCATCTGCAATATGCTAACAGGCATTCTCTCCTAAAACGTTCTGATGTGAAAGCTGTTCTATTGTTTCTAGTGCAATATTTTCAAATGAAAACGAACAAAAAGTATGGTATTAACCAGAGTACAGTGTATGATGAGTCATACATGTATGACTGTACATCTAACATCAAGTCTTTATACATTATTGCAGCACACATCCCTTCCAGCCCGCATTCCTCGTACGGGTTTATGGAACTGTACTGTTCCACACTGGTCCAAGTTCATGCTCCACCTGGCCTGTAACCTGTGGGTCCAATGTCACGCTGAAGAAGATGAAGAAGAACACTGTGACTATGATCGTTGTGGTTCGTCTGGCTTTGTACTGGATGGTAGATGCTACTTCCTTGGCAAAACACCAATGGCATCTAGTTTTGATAAAGACATAGACTGCCATTGGTACGGGACAGAGTTAGTCAGTTTCAACACACCATCAGAAATGGAAAATGTCATGATTTTTCTCTGGACAAAACACATAGCTTCTATTCACGTTGGACTTCGATCAGTCACATCCGGTTGGCCGTTTATGTAAGGACTGTATGATACCACCCCCTATTTCTACAATCTGAGACATAAGAGCAAGCTTTGTTTATAATTCATATTTCTTGCAGTCATTGCAACACCTAGCTGCTCTGTAAGTTGCTGGAACGGTGCTCGGTACTTATCCTGGAATTTATTGTTTCATTGTAATTTAGACCCTTGCAGATTCATTCCAAGAACTGGCCCTCAGCACTTGTGTCTTAAGAGGTTATCTTTTTTATATTTTCTACTTTTCACAAGAAAATGTAGTTTGTATTGCTCTTTCATGATTTTCTTTTGCTTCTTAGGTGGCACCTTTAGTTAGTTTTTGGAAAACTCAACAAACATACTATGGTATTGTACACCAGCCTTTTTCCGGTAGAGCATTCTTCTTAAAACCGAAAAGGCAGAGGAGTCAAATTATCACTTTTCGCGGTCACTGAGGAGAAACAATCAGGTTTCGAAACACCGGTATCTGACCAGGAGTTATATGTTATCTGACCAGGAGTTATATGTTAGTGAGCTTGTGTCCCATTGGAGATGGTCTCCCTCTTTGGAGACTATAAGCTTGCTGAAGGTTCATTTTGAGAAGCATTTATTTATTCCCCATTCACCCACTCAAGCACATATTGTCAGTTAGGTAGATCATCTACCACTGCAGATATGAAGGCTTACCACCACCCCCTTCTTTCTACAATCTGGGACATAAGAGCAAGCTTTGTTTATAATTATATATATGTATATATATATATATATATATATATATATATAAAACAGTGTTAAATACAAATTGTTCTGTTCAAAATATGGGACTTTTTTGTATTTTTTAAAATTCAAATAAGTTCATACAATACAACACATTAGAAAATACAATTAAAAAAAAAACAAATCCTAACAAACGATAGATAAAGAGGAGATTAATACACTAAACACAACTACAATGCCATAATACAATTTTCAATACACACAGTTATAGCCTCTTTATGAGAGAGAGAGAGAGAGAGAGAGAGAGAGAGCGCACATGAGGCAAGCCAAGTGCATTATTAATTTTACATATTTGTGTTTGATATATATATATATATATATATATATATATATATATATATATATATATATATATATATATTATTGAACGCCTGATATTGTTTTAAAAGAGCTCGACCCCTGGGGGAGCAACAACTGTTAAAAGCAGGTGATTTAAGAAAGGTTTTAAAATGTCTCTACAGATCTATATATATATATATATATATATATATATATATATATATATATATATATATATATATATATATATATATATAAGCATAAACACACACACACACACACACACACACACACACACACATATATATATATATATATATATATATATATATATATATGTGTGTGTGTGTGTGTGTGTGTGTGTGTGTGTGTGTGTGTGTGTGTGTGTGTGTGTGTGTGTGTGTGTGTGTACATATACATACATACATACATATACACACACATATATTTGACTCTGTAATATGTCAAAGGGGTCTGTTTTAGGCGGTGTAACAGTTTTAGGTGCTTTAAAAATATTTGTACTAGTATAATGTACAATGTCATAATCATTCGTAATTTATTCTCAGCCTGCTAACATCGACGTATATGGGTGCCATTTGGAAAGGAAATCGTTATATACAAAAAATTTTCGAGCAATGTATTCTTCAGTTTTCTGTATTTTAGCTTGTTAAAAAAAAACTTGCAGTCTGGGTGATTTGTGTTCTGTTCTACACTGATATAAATAGTGTTTTGCAAATAATACGATAAAATAAAATACATGGTCTATATGTACATCTTTATCAAATCCAGCTATGGCTAATGGTTCAGTTATCTGTAAATTATATGCATACATACATTTTTCATCATCAGAATCACCAGCGTTTCCCAAAAACGTTGTATGACTGTACAATACCAAAACATTTGTGTGATACTGTCCTTAACAGAGGTACAGAAAGTACAAACATCGCTGTTCAATATCCCCTTTTTCAGCACAACATTAGTGCCAAGACATCTGCGTATTATTCGTAACTGTAACCATTTCATTTTTATGTCAGAATTTTTACTCAGATAAAGAAAAACACATTTTTTTTAACTTATTTTCAATGTTCAGTTTAATATCCCAAATCGTACAGAGTTTCAGGTGTGTATGATTATCTATAAATATGTCATAATATAATCTTGACCCTTTACACACTGACGTTAACTTTTTGTAATATACATGCCTATTTGAACAATTTTATTATTTTCAACTTTGATTTTTTTTTTTTGTATATATTCAATTATAGCTGCTTTAAAACCAGAAAAAGTGACAAAATGAATATTGACATCATACTTTGTTTAAATTGTTCGTAAGAAATAAACTGGCCACTGTCAAGCAAAAACTGAGCAATACAATATATGCCCTTGTTGATCCATGCTTTTCCAAAAATAGTCTTTTCTCCCAACTTGTATTCTGTTGTATAAAAGACTAGTTCTGCAAGGAGTTCATAAGAAGTCTTGCAGTTTACTTTGTAGAAAAATTGTTTGTACGCCATAAATACCTCGGTCCAAATTATATTTGATTTACAGAAGGAAGAAAGCATTTCTGGTCCTTATTTATTTCTCAGTATCGCTTAAAAGTGGAATGTTAGATGTTGTAATAGTTTTCCATTTATGGTGTATAGTCTGAACTTTTTGCAGCCACGTCAATTTTAGCGAAGAAGCAAACGTTTTAAATTCTGGTAGTCCAAGACCACCGTTTTGGTTTCTTTTGTCAGCAGTTTTTTTTTGTTTTTTTTTTTGTCTGGCTTTTTATTCCACACAAATTTGTAACAGTAACTTTGTAAAGTCTGAAAGTGTCAGGGAGGTTAGGTAGTAATATCTACAAATGGATGAGTTTTGATAAAAAAAGCGACTTTAAAACTGCCACTCTGCCCAAAGGAGTTAGTTGTCTTCTCACCCAAATCTTGAACAAATGTTTCACGTCCGCTAATTTTTCAGAATAATTCATATCTGCACAGTTTTGCAAATCGTTGGTAAACCAGATTCCAAGAATTTTGAATTTGTGTGGGTTCCACTCCATACCTACATGGTCCATGTAACGAACAGCAGCATTTTTACAGCTCCCCAACCAAACAAACACTAGTTTTTCCAGGATTCATATATAACCCCAATATACGACCAAACATTTCTAGTACGTGTATACATATTTCAAATGATTTTTTTGTCGCCTGCTAAAAGAAATTCCGTGTCATCTGCATACTGAGAAAGCTTATGTTCAAATGTATCTGTAACTATTCCACGAATGTTCACATTTTCCTGAATCGTTAATGTTAAAATTTCAACACCTAATAAGAATAAATGTGACGATTGTGGATCACCTTGTCTGTACCCGCGGTCGATCTCAAACCAACTAAAACTTGACCGTTAACAGGGACACATGAGCTGATATTTTTATAGAATGTTTCAATCCATTTGCAGAAGCCCCGTTGAAATCCAAACGCTTTCAATACTTTAAACACAGGAAAAAAAATAGGACTTAATTTTCACACTGCTGTCAATAAAGGATTTTACATTTACCCATTAGACCACCCTTTTTCATGCCATCCCCCCACTTACCACCACCCACCACCACCCCCCCCCCCCCCCTCCCCCTTTCTCATCTCTAAAACCCATCGCTGTTAAGTATTTTTGGTGACAGAAGACTTATCTACGTGTCCACTTTTTTCCTCATCAATGTATCTACATTCCTTGTTTGTTTGTTTGTTTGTTTGTTCCCATTCTCCTAGAGAAGACCATTACGTCGAGTTCTGCTACTTTAGTGTGTTACGTTCATTTAGTGCGCTTCTTAGGTTCCGACTTAGAGTCTAATTAGACTACTACATGCTATATTATCTGTTCATGCAAAAATAAGTACCATTTCAATGGGACGAAAACACTTCGATTGCTCCATCATCGTTTATAGTTGGTAGTTGAAAACACCTTCACGCATTCTGTTGATCAAGTCTTGCACATGGATGCTATTACATTATATTTTACCCAGGTATAAAGATTATTGATCTGGAGTGACCAGACAGTTGCTTATACTGTACTTCTTGAAAGAATCAGTTTTTATCCAGACCTACGACACACTTGCGCATTGACAGCGCCTCCAACATACAACCGCTCAGGAACAGGGGTGACAGCACCTACAAATAAACTGCACATTTACAATTGTGTGAAGCGCGCTTCATCGAATTTATATCTTTGTGAAGGTAAAGCAGCTCCTCCCCACAGAAGACTGCAACCACTTGCCCTTCAGTCACTGGACTGTGATACGCCAAAGGGATACTTCACCACACTGGTCACGTATCCTGGGGGTCATATGACTCATTGTCTGTTTGACGAGGACAAGCAGACTGCATGCTGGGGAGGCAAAACTTCAGACATGTTTAAAAAACACAAAGTCAGATTGCGTCTTCATTTTCAGCATGTACTTCCCTGCGTTCGTCTGTCCCAATGCAGTTTTCATGCAGGATAGCTCGGCAGTCCTTGTCATACACGTTAGTGTGTGACCATCGTCAAGACTGTGTGGACAACAGTGATGAAGATTTCTGTGTGTTTTTTCTCCCTGTACAGATAGCATGCCTTTACGGTGTGGAGGTAGCCTACACAGGTTTGTATGGTTGTGGTGTCAGAGTAAGCCGTTGGAATATGTTACAGTCTCTTGACATGGGTCTATCTTTACAAGGGGAGAACATTTTAGCTTTAGGGAAAAGAGGCAAAAATAAAAAGAAGTCAGTAAAATAAACGAGATATTAATAATATATTACTGCACAACCATTGCTGCTGCTGCTGTATCAAAGCTGTTACTGCTATCTATCTATCTATCTATCTGTCTATCTGTCTATCTATCTATCTATCTATCTATGTGTGTGCGTTTATATATATATATATATATATATATTTTTAAAGTACCGGTATCTGACCAGGAGTTATATAATATTATTAGTGAGTTTCATCCCCACTGGAGATTGTCTCCCCCTTAGAAACTATAAGCTTGCTGAAGGCTCATTTTGAGAAGTATTGTAATATTCCCCATTCACCCACTCAAGCAAAAATACTGTTACCAGGAGTTAGGCAGAATTATCCACCACATCTCCCCCTGTTTCTTCAATCTAAGACGTAAGAGCAAGTTTTGCTTTTGGGTGATCAAAGCTGAATGGTGGTCAAAGGCCAAAGGAAAAATGCAGAAGAGACATGATGATTCAGGAGATGAAAAAAGAAGACTAGACCAAAAAACGACTCCAAAAAAAAGCAGTTCAGCAGAGGTGAGAGCAAGGGCAAGTCAAGTCAAGTCAAAATGATCTTTATTGAGGTAAAGGAATAAGCTATACAGCTTTTTTTTACATCCTGCCCTCCAAAACAATAAGAAAAGGGCATCATAAGGCAACATTCAAAAAAACCCACATCATAAGGCAACATGCAAAGACATATATCCTTATCATTTCAAGGAAAACAACATGGGCATGCAAACAGTATCAACTGAAAATTAACTTTAGACCGAGAGGAACCACGCACACCCAAAACAATACACACACACACACACACACACACACACACACACACACACACACACACACACACGCGCGAGCCACGCACACCCAAACGCACACACACACACACACACACACACACGCGCGCGCGCGCGCACACACACACACACACACGCACACAAAAAGCACATATATAAGAAAAGGAACACCATGAATACATATAGAAGTTAAGCAGACATATTAAGTACACCATGTGTATATACAAATAGTCAGTCATACTACTAAAAATGGTTACAATTCAACTTTCCCAAAATCATGATTAATACAAGTACGTTACATATCAAGACTTGAAAGAGGCGTGAAGAGAGAATAAAGGAGAGAAGAAGAAGAAGAAGAAGAAGAGAGAGAGAGAGAGAGAGAGAGAGAGAGAGAGAGAGAGAGAGAGAGAGAGAGAGAGAGATTAGAGACATAACAAGTCAAAGTAAATAGCGTTTTTGTTTATATAGTTTTCTTAACAATATTTTCTTAGTGCGTTTTTAAAACCAGTTCTAGACCGGATACATTTCAAGTGTATGGGTAGATTATTCCAAATAGATCCACAGAGTATGCAAAACTTGATTTGTACAGATCGTTTCGAGGTCTGGGAAAGGAAAGTTTGTGGTTGTGTCTGTTTTCATTGATGGAGAAATACCGTACAATTTTTTCTCGAGAGATATTCCGTTCACAACATTGTACATGAACAAATATTTATTGAAATAGAGCCTCTCTTTAAGAGGAAGAATATCCAAATTCTTATAATCATATTTACTCAAAGTGTTAGGACTTAGTTTAATTAATTTTATAGCTCTTTTGTATAATCGATTTATGTATCTTAAGTTAGTTTCACTTGAGTTATCCCCCATAATGTGGATGCGTAGTTAATTAGAGATAGGATGTGTGCATGAAAGAACATTTTCCTGGAATGTAGATTTAGAACATTCTTAATTTTTGAAAGCTGGTATAGTCTTTTTGAGATTTTTTTTTTCCCTAAATCGGAAATATGTTCAGACCATAGTAAATCGTTGTCGATAATAACTCCTAGAACTTTATGTGAGACTACTTCTTTGATAATTTGTCCTGTAAGGTATAGCGGTGCAAAGGGGGAACACATTTTCTTCCTTTTTTGGCGGGAGGTTACATAAATACATTTAGTTTTGCTGATATTGAGAGCCATATGATTCAGTTCAGTCCATTCGTCAAGTCTGTTAAGATTATCTTCTAGATTAGTTACGAGTTCAGATGCATTTCTATTTTTATCTTGTAAAGAAGTGTCATCAGCAAACATTTCACAACTGCATTGAATGTACAAAGGCAGGTCATTAATGTAAACAGAAAACAAAAGTGGTCCTAAAACAGATAACGGACAAGGCAATGGACAACGTGGAGAATGCACTCCAACGAAGTCTCACTTGGAATGACATATGGCACATGGCCCCTCTCAGGATCAGCTTCATTCTTAGATCTGCATATGACCTTCTGCCCTCAAATGCAAACCTGGTGAAGTGGGGATAAAACAGACGATCCTTCATGCCCCCTCTGCCATGAAAAACAAACAGTGGAGCATGTCCTTAGCTCATGTAAAGTAGCCCTGGCTCAAGGAAGGTACACATGGAGGCACAACCAAGTGTTCAAAGAGATTGTACAAGTAGTCTGGGCTAGTACCAACACCACAAAAGGGAAAATCAGGACTCCAAAAGCACCCGCAACATTCTTCACGGCAGGAGGCAGCGAATCATGGCCAAGAACAACAGTGCCACTCGGAACCAGAAGACAGAGTTTGCTGGACGGGGCAGATGAATGGGAGTGCACTGCAGACCTCCCAGAATGGAAGAGTCACCCAGAGATCATCAGCAAGAGTGGCATGAGACCAGACATAGTAGTCCACTCTCAGTTAACCAAGCAGCTGATCATGATCGAGCTCACGGTGCCATGTGAGAACAGAATGGAGGCAGCTCAAATCTACAAGACTGAAAAGTATGCTGATCTGGCAAACAGCCTGAGGAGAGAAGGCTATCAGGTCAAAGTCCTCACTGCAGAGGGACATACGGCGTCATGAACTGGGTGTGGCCCAACCCCCCTAGAGAGTGTCAGGAGTTAAGGGCCGAAACACTTGTTTGAAGGGGGCTTCTCTTCTGAGGACTCTCTGCTGCCACGCTTTCACGACGAGTTTCTTTCTACATATATAAAATCAGAGAGCCGCTAAGAACTCTAAAAATGCTCAACCAAAAAGGGAGCGACATAAGTTTACAAGTATGATTAAAAATGGAGGTTAAAAACCAACAAAATTGTTCGATCTATTGCTCTCGTCAGGGTATTCAGTCTGGGCACGCCACCGGTGTCATATAGTGTGTGTGCAAGCGTGAGCTCTGCATATGTTTCACCTGGCCTGTAGTTTTTTTTTTACAATTTTGATTTTTTTTTTTTTTTTTTTTTTTTTTTTTTTTTTGGGGGGGGGGGGGTGCGTTCAGGGAGGGTGTGTTAAGAAATGGTGTGTTGACAAGGATTTCCATTTGTGCCTGCAATTGTTTACGATCTCTACTTTTGAATCCAGGATTGCTAGATGAGGTTTGCATAATATCAGCCACTTTTCTGTGGAACATAGGTTTGCATTTTTTTAGAGATATTATTGTATGGTGTTGCTCTTTTTATAATTTTCCATGATATATTGTAGTCTATTTTTTATCTTTAAGTTTCCAAATGTGTTTACTTAGTTCTGTTTGAATATGTGTATGTATGTGATTGCGCATGCACACAGTGTGTGTGTGTGTGTGTGTGTGTGTGTGTGTGTGTGTGTGTGTGTGTGTGTGTGTGTGTGACCTCGCGCGCGCGCGCGTGCACATGTCTTCAGTGTTACCCGCAATCTGAGGTCTGCAATGACATAATCTGGTGTATCAACGGCTATGATGAACAGAAGTGTGCCAATACGTTTGTTCACTTTGAGAACGTCACAATGGTTCCTCCACCCCCTGCCGTCATTCTTTTAGATGGACGAGGGCGCTTCATCATACAAATGCTGATTGAAAGTATTGAAGGAGATGACAACAGTGCCGTTAACTGTACACAAAATGGACTATGCCCCAAAACTCATTTCCAGTGCCCAGATAATGGGTACTGTCTGCCTGTATTTGTGCGCTGTAATGGGGTGTTTGATTGTCCAAGAAAGGAAGATGAATCAGGATGTGAAGATCCACAGTGTTTGGGGTATTACCGATGTCGAGGGTCTACAGTGTGCCTGCATCCTGATCACGTCTGTGATGGAACTCACCAGTGTCCTCAACATGACGATGAACTGCTGTGTGATCTTTCATGTCCACTAAAATGTCTCTGTCTTGGTCTGGCATTCAAATGCAGTGATCTCTCTAACATAGAGCGTTTTCCACATGACCTTCGAGCACTGGATGTGAGTGGTAATGATATTGCTTTAACCCAATTATCTTCTTTTTCTATGTATGTTGATTTTCTTGGACCTTTCTCAATGCCACCTGGACCATGTGTTCAACATTTCGTTTCCAAACATGCAGACTCTGGATTTAAGCATCAATGAAATCACAACCATACGTACGTTTGATATAAAATACTTAGGGAATCTGCGACATTTATTCCTATCACAAAACCCAATCTTGTCGTTATTTTCACAAAGCCACAATGAATGTCTCTCGTTTCCTTCATTACTAACTATGGATCTGCATGGTGTGTCAATTGCTCAGTTAGATGTCAATGTATTTGACAGTTTTGATAGCCTGCATCATTTAAATCTGTCACAATGTGGGATTAAACACATAGTAAATAGTAAAGCAAAGTACCTGACCAGGTTAGAGTTAATTGATTTACGTGGCAATGAAATAGCACAGTTTGGGTCAACCTTTTTCAAGAAACTGAAAAGCCTGATCCAGCTCAATGCTGATAATTATAAGCTCTGCTGTCCTCAAGTTCTTCCTTCAGAGTTTAGCGTGCATAATTGCCATGCTCCTATTGACAACATGAGTTCGTGTGATAACCTTCTAGGTTCCAACGTGTATCGGGTATTCATGGTGCTCTTTGCTACCCTTGCCACAATCGGAAACATATCTACTTTGATAATCCGCTTAAAGGCACAAAGAGCCAATGTGTCTAGTTACGGGATTTTTGTCACACACCTGTGTGTATCTGATGGGTTTAATGGGGATCTATCTCGCTATTGTAGGTGCAGCAGACAGGCTGTTTTTCGAACATCTACTTGTGGCAGGACATTCAGTGGAGAAACAGCACAGTCTGTCAAATGGCTGGAACAATGGCACTCATGTCCAATGAAATGTCAGCTTTTATCATCACCCTCATTACCCTTGACAGATTCCTGGTCATACGGTTTCCTTTTTCAGCCATGTCCATTTCCAGCCCTGGTCTGCTCGGCTGGTCTGTTGTGCTCACTGGATTGCTGTTGTCACACTGGTCAGTATTCCTCTCCTCCCTGCACATGTCCACTGGGGATTCTACAGTCAGTCAGCAATCTGTATTCCACTGCCCATCTCCCACGGTGAATTTCCTGGTCATTGGTATGCCTTTGGTATTCTTATTGTTCTTAACATGCTATTGTTTCTTGCTATAGCAGTTGGGCAAACTGCGATCTACATGGCTGTAAGGGCCAACACTATGGCATTTGTTGATGCCACAAGAACAAACCAAGATCTAAACATTGCTCGTCGGCTGATCACTGTGGCGGCAACAGACTTTCTCTCTGTTGGTTCCCCATTGGTGTGCTGGGGCTTTTGTCAACTGCAGGGTTTCCTCTACCTGGTGAGATCAACGTAGCTATGGCAACCATCGTAATGCCACTCAATGCGGCTGTGAACCCTTTTCTTTATACGATGAATGTCGTGTTGGAGAAAAGAAGGCAAAAACAGGAAGAAAAGATCCTGAAATATCTGTTGGTCAAACTACAGAACAGTTCATAAATAAACCTCACTCCAGTCACCTGACTGTGAATTCACATCTGTTCAGCTCCTGGAATAATAAAGGTGACACAGTGACAGAGGCAGCATAGGCATTGTTCCAATGATAATAGCTCCTGAGATGGTGAGATTCTAAAGCTTCATTCCAAAAGTCTAATCAAGACAGGCAAACATATCTACACTGCTATAGCATTTTTACAACAACTTCTGTCACCGACAGCGCTGTGAAACTGCTACCTTTTTTCATAACTAGTCTTTTCCATCTTCAGTATTGAAAGCTATCACAGTTTCTCTGTTTTTCAACGAACAAATTCTCGACTTCTCACTTTGTAAGCGTTTGAAAACACATTCGTTAAAATGTGCTCATTTCAGTCATACAAAAAATCATTTTTATCTCTTGACTGATTTGGAATACTCAAAAACATTAGGGGTACTGTACAGGAAACCAATAACAATGATTTATGCTAGAAATGTATATACACTTCTCTAATTTATGATGCAATTGCAAAATCTGTAAGTCATTGAGAATGAAATGCAGTGCTTGTAATATAATGTAAATGTAAGGTAAAAGGATATTTATAGGGCTCTCTACCTCGTGAGAGCCCAAAGCGCATATTACAGAAAAACATGAAATTATAACTCTAACTCAAAGCGCGCGCGCGCGCGCGCACACACACACACACACACACACACAAGCGTGCGCGCGCGCACACGCACACACACACACACACACACACACACACACACACACACACACACACACACACACACACACCC
Source organism: Conus betulinus (assembly GCA_016801955.1). Lineage (NCBI taxonomy): Eukaryota > Metazoa > Mollusca > Gastropoda > Neogastropoda > Conidae > Conus > Conus betulinus. The sequence goes on along the minus strand of JADBJO010003899.1, from coordinate 148,156 downwards.
CGCCGAAAAAAAAAATCAGACAGACAGACAGACAGACGAGCGTTTTCAAACATCAGCAAACACGTGCACAGTAGTAAGTGAATATCATTAATCAGTCCGAGGGAAAAGATGTGTCTTTAGGGAGGTTTTTAAAAGTCTCTAAAGAGTCCGTGTTACGCAGAGAAGAAGGGAGACTATTCCATAGAGCAGGTGCCTGGTAAGAGAAAGATCGTTGGCCTGAAGTTTTCAGGCGAGCCGAGGGAAGCCGAAGCAGACGAGAATCGGAAGATGAGCGCAAGTTGCGGACGGAACATAGAGATAGAGGAGGTCAGAGAGGTAGGAGGGAGCTAGATTAATCAGTGATTTGAAAACCAGGAGGAGAACTCTAAAGTCAATGCGAGATTGAACTGGAAGCCAGTGTAAGGATGACAGAATTGGTGAACCATGAACATGACGAAATGTAACATTTTTTTTTATATATCTGATCAGTACTAGAACATCCAGAGAGAAGGTATTCGTGTGTGTGAACGTGTGTGTTAGTGGGTGTGGACGTTTTGTGTCTTTTTGTGTGTGTGTGTGTGTGTGTGAGAGAGAGAGAGAGAGAGAGAGAGAGAGAGAGAGAGAGAGTCACACTGAGCACAAATGCATACACGCACTCAGCTCAGCATTCACTCCGT
>JADBJO010003899.1:132500-142500 GCA_016801955.1 Conus betulinus | reverse complement strand
TATATATATATACAATCTGAGACATAAGAGCAAGCTTTGTTTATAATTCAATATATATATATATATATATATATATATGTGTGTGTGTGTGTGTGTGTGTGTGTGTGTGTGTGTGTGTGTGTGTGTGTGTGTGTGAGAGAGAGAGAGAGAGAGAGAGAGAGAGAGAGAGAGAGAGAGAGAGAGAGAGAGAGAGAGAGAGAGACTGGACAGAGGTTTGAAACCCTTTGGCTTTTCCTAGCAATTGTTTGTATTAGGTCCACTAGTGTTTGTGTCCGGTTAGACAGGACATAATTTCATATTTTCACTATGGCAGAGGGTGCTAAAGAAGAAAGTCCTGCTGTGTCCTCTATGGACGAAGACAAAATTTTCGTTAAATATTTACAGCGAAGTAAGGTATGTGATTCGGAGGGAGAGTCCCTGTTGGCCTATGTCGATAAATGCATTGCTCAAGATATGGAAAGAGAGGAAAGAACCAAATGAAAAGAATGCAGGAAAAGTAGATAACTAAAAAGAGAGCAAGATGTACATATGTAAGAGGAAACTAAAAGAGTGCACGAGCGAATTCAAGAGGAACTAAAAGGGAAGAGACAAAATTAGATAGATGAAACTGAAAGAATACAGTTGAAAGTGGTTTCTCAGAAAAGTGCAGGTTCAAGACAGAACAATGGCAGTCAGGGTTCTGTTTACCCAGTTTGAACGCCCCTCGTCCTACTTTTCCTAAGCTGCCCCTCTTCAAGGAAACAACTGATGACATAGACAGTGACTTGTTTCGTTTTGAAACCCATGCTCCTTTCTTTAAGTTGTCTGAGAGAGTTTGTGGGCTACATACCTGTCTGCATTGCTTGAGGGTTCCGCTTTAACTCTCTGTCTCACAGTCTCGCTGAAAATAATGTTCTATCATATGACCTTCTGAAAGACAACTTACTGAGAAAAATAAATTCAATGTTCTCCCAATGGTTTTCGTAAGCGTTTTCATGAGGCTAAGCCTAGCTCAGATGAGCCTTTCGAAACCTCTGCGGCTGAACTTAGGCGTTTCATTTGTTTGACTGTTGGATTTCTTGATCAAAGATTGAAAATTCTATTGAAGGTCTGGTGGATCTTATCTTGCGATAACAGTTTTGGGAGTGTGTCTCTAAGGACTTGGTCACTTTTCTGTGCGAAAAGGACGAGAACATTTTTTGATATGATCACGTCTGCTGAGTCGTACAGACATGCTCATCCCACTAAGGTACTTTCTAGGAAAGCTGATGTAAAGGTCTTTGCTTCTGTTGCTTATGGAACTTCTGGGCGATCTGATAGAACTCAATACCATGGTCAGTCTGATATAGGACACAGGTACTCTACTTTTCAGTGGAGTGGTCAGAATCCGAGTTCCTCAGCTGGTCGTGGAAACAACTTTGGTGGTAACTGTTACCGTGGTCGTGGTGCCCGTCATACATCTGGTAGTAAGAGTTCCACAGGAAATGCTTCTGATCAGTCTGCCAGTGTTGTATGTTTTCTGTGCAAGAAGACAGGACATATAGCTGCTACGTGTCCATGGATGTCTGGTAGAAACCCTTGTACAGTTTGTAACCTCAGCCACCAGACAAATGTCCTTTTGTGGTTGTTGATTCTACGGTTGTCGAGAACTCAACTGACAGTAAACATTCCAGTGCTGCTTGTTCTGTTCTTGATACTCCTTTTGCTTGTCTAGCTGCTGGCGAGTTCACAGGCAAGTTACATTTGGAGTTCGGTTCTGTGAATGGCACTTTGTGTTCTGTTCTGCGTGATACTGGTTCTACCATTTGTAGTGTTCGCAAACGGTTAGCTCCTGGCAGTCACAGATTAGGGATCTCAGTGAAGTGTGTTTTTCTGTTGGTGGCCGTGTGGATGAGTTTCCACTGGCTACAGTTTCAGTAAGTTGTCCTTAGGTTGTGGGCGATTTAAATTGTTGAGTCTTGGATAGCCCTGTCGCACATCTCATGATGGGTAATGATCCTGGAGCTTCTGTTAGCGGTGAGTTGAGTGATGTATCTGGCGAACCTGTCTCTTTAGCTGCCGTTACAAGGGCTAGAGCTCAGCATGTTGTGGACGAAAAAGCCTTTGTTCTGACCTTGTTCACAAACAGCAGGATGATGAGTCATTGAAGTCTTGCCTCCAGTTAGCATCTTCTGGTGTGTCTGCTGTGTCTACTTCTGATATTGTACCGACAGTTTCACAGGGTGCCTCAGTGCCTTGTTCAGATAGAGCACCTTTAACTTGTGACTAAGAACAGGTTTCTTAGGAGTGTTCTCCAGGAGTTGGTCTTTCTGGAATTAAACAGGATCCCTCTCCAGGGTCTGATGTTCGTGAAGTGGTTTGTACGGCTGGTGTCGTCCAGGACTGTGATGACGCTTTACCCATTCCTACTTCAACTGTCCTGATGACGTCTTCTCTATCCCAGACCAAGATGTCCGTTCAGTACAGTTTGATTGTGTTTGGTCTGACAGCAGTTCCAGGGGGTTGCGTGCAGTCTTTGATGATTTTCAGGACATTTTTTAACTCCTAAACCAGGTTCTTTCTCAGGTGATGTACTCTTAGAGATATTTCTTACAACAGATGTCCCTGTTAGAAAGAAGCGTTATGACATCCCCTTTTCTGCGAAAGAGGGTGTTGAGAGAGAGATTGGTATTATGCTGGATTTTTGTATCATTGAGCCATCGAATAGTCCGTATGCATCTCCAGTTGTGTTGGTCAGGAAGAAAGATGGTACGTGTCCTTTCTGCTTTGATTTCAGGTCTTTTAATAATAAGATTATCGTCTTTGATGCTGAACATATTCCTGACGCTGAGAGTCTTTTTTGCAAGTTAGCTGATGCTCAGTTTTTTCACAAACATAGATCTCGCGAAAGGATACTGACAGATCGTGGTTAAGCCCGAGGATCGTCCGAAGACGGTTTTTAGAACACACATGGGTCTGTTCCAGTTTGTCAGGATGCCTTTTGGACTTGTGTCGGCTCTTGCAGTGTTTTTCACGTATGATGCGTATGCTGGCTTTAGATCAGTTTTCCGCTATCAACTTCTTTGATGATATTCTTGTGTACAGTGTGTCATGGGATGCTCATCTTAGTCATGTGAAGGGTGCTTTCTTGTCTGAGGTATTTCATCCTCACAGCTCCGTCCCTCGAAGATCGAGGCAGGCCTTCGTTTTACTTGAGTTTCTCGGTCATGTTGTTGGAGGTGGTACTATGCGTCCTGAAGGGAAGAAGGTTGATAAGATCTTGAAGATATCCACTACTACTCCCAGGAAGCAGGTCAGATCTTTCTTGGGGTTGCTCAGTTTTTACAGGAGATATGTTCCTGGGTTTGCTACTTTGAGTGCTCAACTATCTGATTTAATCAAAGATGCTGGTCGTGCTGAAACGTCTATTTCTTGGGACTCCTGAGTGGCTGAAACTTTGAGAACTCAGGGAATCTTGTCCTCTGCATCTGTGTTGTTGCTACCTAGCTGGGTAATCCTTTTTTTTCTCAGGACTGATGCTACTTCTGTTGGTTTTTGAAAAGAAAAAAACAAAGAAATTAAATTCTTACCTGACTATCTATGTTATTGTGGTATGGGTGTGTGTAAGGGCAAGTTGTACACGCATCCAAACTTCTTCAGGTGAGAGTCAGACAGCAAAAAACGCACCGCGCACCATCTGTAACAATGATGATGATGATGATGATGGTGATGATGATGATAATGATAATGATGATGATGACGACGACGACGGCGGCGAGGACGACGACAACAAAAACAACGATACTGATGATGATGATGATGATGATGATGATGATGATGATGGTGATGATGATGATTGTGACGGACCATTTTTGTTTGGTCGCAAATTGTGGGGACAATTCTGAGATGGCGTCAGTTTACCTGTTCACCTGTTTACCTGACCTGACAGCTACTCACCGCGTTTTGTTGTCAGTCAGGTGAGCGAGGATTTCCTTTTAGTGTCTGTAGATTTACCGACCTGGAAACATCCCCACTGTGCCGAAGAGAGACTCCCAACTTAGTTTTGGTGGTAATCAGGTATGTGTGACTAGTTAAAAGGGACGTTAGGCTTAGTACTAATGGAGTTGGTTACCTACAGGTGGTCGTGACACTGCCAGTTCTTAGAGAAGGCTTAACATATTTGATTGTTCCCTCGATTGATCTTGTGATTGACAAGATTTGACAAAACATAGGGTGACTGTGGGAAGTTGTGGTTATGGAATGTACGAGTCGAGAGTAGGATGAGAAGAATGGAGTGAGTGGACAAAAGAGAGACTATGTGTATGTGATTGTGGAACAGTGATCAAATCAAATCAATTACTGTTAAAAAGAATGTTATCTTTTCCATAATGTATTATACTGGTGTGAGTGTTGGTGAGCTCTGGAACTGAGAAATGAAAATTATTGTGTACAGATCATTGGAAAGTGTATTCTGATCACTGTTGTGGACACGTCAAATGATGACTGTGACTTGGGGTCCGTACAGCCAAATGTGTGACCTGTGTCTGGTAGGACATTACTGATGGTGCCAGCGAGGTCTGTGCCACGAACAATATTTACTGTGACAGTTTTCGTGAATGTTAAATGGCTGAGAGTGATTATTTAAGCTTCCTGTGTTTATTACATATCTTTGCTGATGTGATATGTTAATCTGCGTGCTGTGTGTTGGGCGTACACTGTTCTTGTACTGATTTACATTGATGATTTATGGTGATACGTTTTTATGATGTCTTGATGGTTCAGGCAGCATATAAAAGAAAAGAAACTTAGTCTGTCCATGTTCGTATGGTGTGTGTGTGTGTGTGTGTGTGTGTGTGTGTGTGTGTGTGTGTGTGTGTGTGTGTGTGTGTGTGTGTGTGTAGGGAATAATCGTTACACGCATCCAAACTTTTGAAAGTGAGAGACAGTAACAAACACACTACCACACCATACATAATTATAATGATGATGATGATGATGATGATGATGATGATGATGATGATGATGATGGTGGTGGAGATGATGATGGTGGTGGTGATGATGATGATGATGATGATGATGATGATGATGATGATGATGGTGATGATGATGATGATGAAGAAAAGAAGATAAAAAAATGAGATCTGTATTAAGATAAAATCTAAGAAAATATACAAATGCATAACAACCTAAGAAAAAAAAAAGGTTGATAATAAAGTGTGTGAATGGTAAAGAAAAGTAATGACAACTATTACTGAACAGTACGCACATGACTATGTTTTACTTCCAAACCCCTGGTTTCTTTAAATCCCCTCATGGTGATAACCTGATTATAGTTTCACTGGACTTTACTACAGTTGACACTTAATTATTATTTTCAAAAATAAAAAAAATGAGATGAAAGAACAAATACAACTGACCAAATGTAAAACCTGGTATGAAATAACTATTATTGGACAGTGTCTTATTTTAATATTCAATTCCGCACGCAATTCGTGTACATTCGAATATTTAAACCGAATGCCATATTTCAACCAAAGTGACCAGGTATCTAGTTCTAATGCTAGTTCCAATGAACAGTTGCGAGTGCGAGCAGTGAACGTTTCAAACATGACATGCATGGTGCCACATACGCCCTCTGCAAGGCAATCCTCTTCAGGCACCATGAATATTAGACGTGCGTCACCTTAAAGGCTGTCGTCTTATCAACTCATCACGTTACGTAATATGCATGCATTTCTGAAACACGCATGATCAGAGACTGTTTCTGGTCATTTTAGAGATAGTTTTAGAGAATTTATGTACTCTCTCTCTCTGTATCTCTCTCTCTCTCTCTCTCTCTCTCTCTCTCTCTCTCTCTCTCTCTCTCTGTGTGTGTGTGTGTGTGTGTGTGTGTGTGTGTGTGTGTGTGTGTGTGTGTGTGTGTGTGTGTGTTGTTGCAGGTCATTCTCAATCATGCATTACTCTGTTTGTTTGCTTTTCAGGTATAGAGTCCAGCGCAGCTCAATGATAGACCAGCAGTTATAATGACAGGGTTCCTCGTGCCCTTTATGTAAAGGATGCTCATTGGGCGCACACCTCATCTACGGGCTGATTTAACTTTGTGCTGTCTGGTTTGAGCAATCTTCAGTGACAGTCGTTCTCTCGCAGACACACACACACACACACACACACACACACACACACACACACACACACACACACACACGAACTCATGCACGCACGCACGCACGCACACACACGCGCACGCACACAGTCTGCCCCATTTGAGCTCAGCCCTGGTCTTCTCTTGACTACGAATGCACGCTGTCCCTCCCTGAGTCATCCCTGTCGTCCAAGAATGGAGGGTCAGCATGGAAGTGCTAATAAAATTCGCGCCTCAGTGCTTTGTGTTATCCCAGCGCGTGTCAACCCTTTCCTGTCAGTCACGCTGAGGTAGGAGTTTTCATCTTTTTAGAGAGAGCAGTCAAGAAGCGAGCAGGAAAAGGAACAAGGACGCCTTTTAGAAGGAAGAAAATAAGTCTAAAGCAGAGAAAATGCTCGGACACTAAAGAAGAGAGAGAGAGAGAGAGAGAGAGAGAGAGAGAGAGAGAGAGAGAGAGAGAGAGTTTTCGTTTTCCTTTACCATTTTTCAGGTGACCACTTTTGACTTGTCAAAGGGTCTCTCAAACAAGGTGTTGAAGTAGCTAAGATAGTACCTTTTGTTTCCTTGACTGCCATATGCAGTGGGCTTGGGGATTTTAAAGTGCTCTGAATTATGCCTTCACCTCTTCTAGCGTGTGTCTTTACTGCTTTGAAGGAAGGTCAAGCAGGTATCGTTTAGTTTCAACTGGACTGTCCCTCATGGTACCAAAGATCATTCTCATTGCTTCATTTTGCATTCTTTCGAATTCAAGAAGATTGCTCCTGGGCAGTGCTGTAAGCCCAAATCCATGCTCATTCACACTGAGCACAACTGCGAGATACAGTTGATAGAGCTGACGATGTGCAGTGCCTTTAACTGTAACTGCTTTTATGGCAGACTGGCCCTATTTGCATTTAATAATCTTAATACTCTTACTGAAGGTCAACATTCTGTCAAAGCAGATACCCAAAACGCGTAGGTTCTCCGCAGATTCAATTGGCATTCCATTGAAGGAAACAGGTGAGGGTAATTTTCCTGAAATCTTCTTGTTGGGAGGGCAGACCGATGTCTGGGCTTTTGAAGGGTTGATGGACGCTCCAGCTTCTTGACAGCACAGAGTAATGTTGTTCAGCTGCTATTGAACTGCTTTCATTCTTTCTGAGCATTCTTTGATGTTTTATAGATCAGACTCTCATAAGGTCTAAAAGTGAAAACATTGTATAAAACAGGGGAGAGACGAGAACATTGAGGCAGTCCCATAGACAGTTCATGAGGCTCAGACGTCCAGTGTCCAAATCGTGGGATGATGGTTTGCTCCTGAAATTCTGTTGCAGTCCGTCGTGTAAGTGTCCTACTGACTTCATAGTCGAAGAGCAGCTCAATGAGAAACTGGACTTTGTTGTAGGCATCGTCCAGGTCTGTAGCACTAGCCAGAGTTCCTTCCTTTTTATTTTGAATCCTACATATTCTTCATAGGCAAAAGCATCGCATTTTACCGTGTACTTTTATATTGTCTGTAGCCTCCTTGCTTGGGTGGATGGATCTGGCAAGTTTTCACGCCATGATTCGTTCTGTGAGCTTTCCAGCTGTCTTCTGCATAGCAAGTAGGCGGTAGCCATTTAGTCGATGATCTTTTCCTCGTTTTGGTGAAGCTTTCAGGTAACTGTGTGTTCAGTCATCTGGCACATTTATCGAAACAGTTCTGGCCGAGACTGAAGGGTTGGAGTCTGTCGTCTTTTGAGAGCTGTTTTATCAGGTACTTGTATTTTGTATGAAGCTAGAAAACTATCCTTAATGCATTTAGCCATTGCATCATTCAGTTCAGTCACTGCAGTTTCATCATCAATGCTAGTCTCAGCTAGGGTGTTGATCTGAATTGGTCAAATATTTCGTCTTTTCCTCCAGATTTCTTTGATCAAACTCTTATATGAAACATTTAAGCACAGCCCAAACTGTTGTCCACATTTGTCTTGAGTTTTAAGATCCCAGTCAGCATCTATGACATACGGGGTGGCGTTTGTTCCGTGTAGTCCTTCCATGTGGTGATAAATCTGCCAGAACGGAGTAAGTGTTGTGTCACGAGACACACAAAATTGTTACCATATAGTTTCTTTGCTTCTTCAGCTACTCTTTCGAATTGTTCAGTCTTTTATTGTGTTCATGTCTGTTTTAACAGCATTATCAGGGCATGTCTTTCTTTTTTTTTTCCTGAGTGCAGAGCTTCTCTTCTTTCTGAGTGAAGATCTAAAGTGAAGACTGAAGGTTAGGGTAAATACATTTTTTTTTGCTAATGTAATCCTTTGCCGGCTGGAATCTCGCACATTTACGGGAAATCAGAGGGCAAGTGTGCGGACTTCCATCCTAGATTCTCAGACACTTATCGACGAACAGGGTTCTGTAATTTCTCTAGAAACCTGGGACCCTGATACTGATCCAGCACTGGATAAAGACTCCCAGCTACCACGTGACCAAACATACATGATGCTTAGGCCCTACCAGCTAAAAGAAGAGTGGATCAGTCACAAGTAACTGGAGAGAGATCTATCGTTCTGTCCAACACCAGCCAAGTTGTGTTGATCTACCAAGTGACTCCAGCTTATCTCCTCCACAGTTTACCGCTCCTTATGGTGAGACAAGGAGTGAAAATGTCAGCCCAAACAAAGACTGACTTAGTGAAATTCTGTAAATTTGTACTCCTCTTTGCACAAGTTTGACTGGTGTGCGAAATGCACTTGACTTGTGTCGGTTATTTGTTATTCATACATCATTTGATGTTTTTAACCTATTTCTGTTTCTGTCTGTCACTCAGGAGCACAAGCTCTTGTATGTAAGTGTGTAAGCCTAAAATGTATCATTCCTGAACCATTTCTTGAGAATTTTTATCATACAAATTTCTTTCAATGACTAACACCGGTATGTTGCTCCTTCCACTACTTGTAAGATAGAGGGTAGAGGTGAATTTTGTTGATAAAACTACTCTATAATTCAAATAGAAAAAAAAAGCAAACAAAATCTACTTGTAATTCTAATAGAAAAAAAAAAAGCCCAGAGGACCACACCTGCCACCCCTACTCGCAGCACACTGTATACAAATAATGTAAACAATACCAGCGACCGTGGCCAAGTAGTTAGCGTCGCGGACTCCCGGCTGGAAGGTGGTGGGTTCGATTCCAATCAGAGACATTTGGAATTCTTCTTCCCTGACTGGCTCCTACCCAGAGTTGAGTTTGCTACGTGATCAGTTGGGAAGACCAGGACCACACCGTCGATTTTCACCCTCTTAATGGCTGTGTCTCTGAGAATGTTGCTCAAATTTCCTGACCAATACCACAGGTGTCTGGATCTCTCGGGCCTGGTTAATGCCGGAATATATTATATAAAGGAAGCGTAGAGTACAGCCCTGTCATGCAGTCTCAGACCGGAAGGGAAATACGTAGCATCATCTTCATCATCCCCATTCTAATCGATCATCATACAAAAAGTCTCAAATGCTGTGGCCCTTCATGTCCTGTTCTCACAGTGACCTCAGTTTTGATGTCATCTCCACGTCTGTGGCCTTTGTTTGGTTCCGTCGGGGTCACCAGTATCGGCAAGTCCATGGGGACTGTCGTTGGACGGACATGGTGGCTCACTCCGGAGGGAGAGCTCACTCACACCAGCTCCACGACTAAGCAATTATTGTCGTCAGTAGGGGGCTTAGTAGGTAGTATCCTGCGTATGTTAGATCAGGACAGGCGCCACTGAACACCACCGAAGTGACTCAGCAGCAATGCCTCATGACGACCTGATATTGACTGCTCTCTGTGGATTGTCGGTGCTGGGGCTGTGGCGGGACTGACCGGGCTGTGGCTGTGGATGGGGTGTCGGAATGAGCGGCGTAAGAGCAATGCCACTGAGGTGGCAAACAAGCAATGTCACTGA
>JADBJO010003899.1:115000-127500 GCA_016801955.1 Conus betulinus | reverse complement strand
GTCAGTTGCGTAGCATGGTTTGGTCACTGGAAATGATCTGTCAGTTGTGTAGCACGGTTTGGTCACTGGAAATGATCTGTCAGTTGCGTAGCATGGTTTGGTCACTGGAAATGATCTGTCAGTTGTGTAGCATGGTTTGGTCACTGGAAATGATCTGTCAGTTGTGTAGCATGGTTTGGTCACTGGAAATGATCTGTCAGTTGTATAGCATGGTTTGGTCTGTGGACATGATCTGTCAGTTGTTTAGCATGGGTTGGCCTGTGGACATGATCTGTCAGTGTGTAGCATGGTTTGGTCACTGGAAATGATATGTCAGTTGTATAGCATGGTTTGGTCTGTGGACATGATCTGTCAGTTGTTAGCATGGGTTGGCCTGTGGACATGATCTGTCAGTTGTGTAGCATGGTTTGGTCACTGGAAATGATCTGTCAGTTGCGAAGCATGGTTTGGGTCACTGGAAATGATCTGTCAGTTGTATAGAATGGTTTGGTCTGTGGACATGATCTGTCAGTTGTGTAGCATAGTTTGGTCACTGAATATGATCTCTTGCTTAATCTCTTGATCGATTTTTCCTAGATCGATCAGCTGTTTAGCATAGGGTTGGTCTATGGACATGATCTGTCAGTTTGTGTAGCATGGTTTGGTCACTGGAAATGATCTGTCAGTTGTGTAGCATGGTTTGGTCACTGGAAATGATCTGTCAGTTGTATAGCATGGTTTGGTCACTGGAAATGATCTGTCAGTTGTGTAGCATGGTTTTGATCTCTGGGCACTCTCTTACTGTCCCTTCCGCCATGTGTTCAGTCCATCCTTTTCCTCTGTCTTCCCGTCCGTCTCTCTCATTGGTCAGTTCACTGGGGGGCTGTTTCTAGGAAGCCACTGGCTCTTGTTACATTGCCAAACCCACGTAGTTTTCTTTTTTCCTAACTGAAGTCCGCAGAGCTTTTTTTTCTTTTTTTTTTTTTTTCCGAGCCGCCGTGCTGCTTAAGGACTTGACGCATTTTTTTTCCTTGGTTATATAATGAGTAGATGTGGTGTTCGGTATCTTGCAGTAAAAACAATTTCCATGACGCATTTTTCCCTTGGTTTATAATGAGCAGATGTGGTGTTCGGTATCTTGCAGTGAAAACAATTTCCATGACGCATTTTTTTCCTTGGTTTATAATGAGTAGATCTGGTGTTCGGTATCTTGCAGTGAAAACAATTTCCATGACGCATTTTTTTTTTTCCTTGGTTTATAATGAGTAGATCTGGTGTTCGGTATCTTGCAGTAAAAAACAATGTCCATGGCTTGCATTTTTCTTTCTAGATCTGCTATGATGTCTCTTTTAAATACAGGAAGATGGAAAATACCAGCCCCCCCCCCCCCCCCCCCCCCCCCCCCCCCCCCCCCCCCCCCCCCCCCCCCCCCCCCCCCCCCCCCCCCCCCCCCCCCCATGTTCTGGTCTCAGTACTGCTGACGGTCTCGTCACTATCCTTGAGAGAGAGGAATGTAATGTTGGATTGTTTATTGCAATAATGGATTCCAGACAGGTTCATTGTTCACACACTTTTTTGCTTCTGTTATTTCTACGGAAATATCAGTTATACTACTATTTTGCCCTATCATATCTCAGTTGGTAGACCATCTCACTTCATATAATCGAGGTGACTCTAAAGTAGAGGATTTGAATGTCTTTCAGATCGTTTAGTCTGACTCGGATTTTTTGGGGTTTTTTTTTGTTTCTTTCTTTTGTTTGTTTCTCTCTCTCTCTCTCTCTCTCTCTCTCTCTCTCTCTCTCTCTCTCTCTCTCTCTCTCTCTCTCTCGAATAAACACCGATTTTGCATCCTCTTTCCAACAAATCCTTTATATGAGATTTTAAACCAGATTCTAAGTGTGAATGCATGATAACGTTTTGCACGTACACTTCCGCCATCCGTCTGAAAAGAAGGCCAGTTTGGTCGTTGGAATGGGTAACACATTAAACATAACGTACAGCCTGCATAGAAAAGAAAAACAAAATAGGGTGGGGGGAGGGGGACTGCGCTCACACACACACACACACACACACACACACACACACACACACACACACACACACACACACACACACACACACACAGTGACTGACACACCAGAGGCGTGAAAGAAAAGTTTTTCTTATGTCTCTGCTAACACTAACTGGCTAACACGTCACAGTAGCTGAATGCACTTACAGTAGATAGCTCTTGGGTTGGCACTGCACAGGCAGTCGTGTGCTTCAAAGTCTCAACAGCAAAGAGCTTAACCGAGACAAGGCCTTTAAACTGAGGCAATGCGCCATACAGCCACTCGTAATGATAATACTACTATCACCATTGATGGTGATTGACTTGGTCTTCCAGGGTCTGATTCCCATGCCGCGTTGCAGTTTTTTTGGCCAGTCTTTGAACAGCTTAGTCTACTTGCTCACTACCTGCCAGACCATCTATGTACTCTGCCAAGCAAAGGCATTGAGACAGGTAGCGATATATTTGGCGGTATTCTTGCCTGAATGAATCCAGATGAATTTTGTTTTTTTTTTCAGCGGTCGTGGTATCTACTTGCAGCCATAATCACTTAAGAATTATTTTAAGCATTGCTTTGCTGGCATGGTTGACCAAGCGCATATTCTAGTAATGTTAATGATTTTTTTTTTGTACGGGTGGCCATTAGTGGCTGGTCCATGGTGTGTGCTATCCCTAAGTGTACGACATCTTCTTGCTGACAGCGGTTTGGATATCGCTGCCTCACCGCTATGGTTCAAGAGTTTAATTGGGATGCTCTCAGTGCATGCAGCTGTCTTCTTTTTCAGCAATTTCACTGCAATGACGACTCCTGTATGGAGTATGTGGAAGTTATCTTCACTGTATATATCCCGAAATTAACACTCGTATTTCCTTTGCTCTGCTGTAAAGATCAGAGTAACCTTCGGTTCGTTGTTATATGTGTGTGTGTGTCATACAGTTTGACGTCTTTGGCCCTGAATGGTGCCGACGAAATCTTTGTTGTTTGGCCGAGTCTGTTATCATGTTACAAGCTTTTGCTATGTCCTCGCTATCTACACTTTCCGCGGTGTTCTCCGACCTAGCTCTCTTCGACGCACAGACAAACACACACACACACACACACACTCTCTCTCTCTCTCCTCTCTCTCTCTCTCTCTCTCTCTCTCTCTCTCTCCCACATACAGAGAGAGAGACAGACTGACAGACAGACAGAGAAAGAGAGAGAAAGAGACAAACAGAGGGAAAGAGACAGAGACAGAGAAGGGGGTGGGAGAGAGAGAGAGACAGAGAGATAGAGACAGAGTGAGAGAGACGGACAGAGAGAGAGAGAGAGAGAGAGAGAGAGAGAGAGAGAGAGAGAGAGACGAACAGACAGACAAAGAGAGAGAGAGAGAGAGAGAGAGAGAGAGAGAGAGAGAGAGAGAGAGAAACACGGAGATAGAGACAGAGAGACGGTGAGATGGACAGAGAGAGAGAGAGAGAGACAGACAGACAGACAGACAGATGTGCACCTACAAGAGTACTGTGTGTGTGTGTGTGTGTGTGTGTGGGGGGGTGACCTTCTGGGACAGGCATGATGGTGAATTCAGGTGGGACCAGAACAGCACGGGGTACTGCCCAGACATTCCCCAGGGAGACGGTTCAGGACACTGATTCGTACCCCGGGGGACGAACTAGGACACCTGTAGGTCCCCCGGGGGACGATCTGGGACGCCAATAGGTCTCACGGGGGGACCTGCACGAGAGGGGGATAAGATGGGACGTTACACCGGTAACACTCTAGTGTGAAACAAAGAACTATGCAGTCTCTGTCCTTTCAGACAGATAAAAAGGCTGACAGTCTGTCTCACTCACAGGCTCAGCAAACAGGCTGTATATGTATCGTTGTGCGTGTGGCTCTGTGTGTGTGTGTGTGCGTGTGTGTGTGTGTGTGTGTGTGTGTGTGTGTGTGTGTGTGTGTGTGTGTGTGTGTACGTGCATGCGCGCGTGCCTGCGTGCGTGCGTGCGTGCGCGCGCGCGTGTGTGTGTGTGTGTGAACTGTGTAACTGTTGTATCACTATGCTATCAAAAACTGATCTTGATTTCTTCAGATGGAAAGGAAACAACTGCTAGCCATAGGACACTGGGCGCCCACTTTCTTTCTTTTTTCTGCTTTCTTTTCTTCCCATCTGTTCTCTCTTTCTTTCTCTCTTTCTTTCTTTCTTTCTTTCTTTCTTCCTTTATATTGATACACTTACAGCCCTAAATATGTAGGACGTTTTCAAAATTCGTTGAGGAAAATACAAATCTCAGCTTTCCCGTGTATTTACTTTTAACCACTGCTCACTCAGGCACATCTCGAGAATTAGCTCTCAGACTCTACAGAGTCTTGAGCAAGCTATTGCAGAAAGCAGAACCAGACCTCCTTGGCTCCTTGGGATTAAAGTACCACCTGTTTCCTAGTGAATGAGGCTCTAAATAGATACTTTATTTTCAACATTTGATGTTAATTTCCTGTTTTATCTTAAAATTTGGTCCCCCCCCCTCCCCCCGACCCCTCACGTAACACCTGATCCAAGCATCTCTGCAGACCTGTGGGTGAGGATCCCTTTGTTGGACCATTCTAAGGTGTTGTGAGGAAGCTGTCTTTGCAGTGGGGAGTTCGGTATTCGGCACAAGAGACTCTGCGCCTGTGCTGGAAAAGGGAGCACGTGGTCTGTCAGCAAAGCCAGGTTCTTTGGCTCTCCTCAGAAAGATCAGGTAAGCAGCAGGACTCATCTTGATAATGTGCTGGGAACGCACATGATCAGCCACCAGCTGTCCAAAGCAGATTTGATCACCAACATTTCATTTCTTCTTAATAACTCGGAAGGAGGATTCTCTGTGCTCCTCGTGATGTAGAAACTGTGGTTGTGTTGTAAGTAAAAACAGATTTTGGAAACAGTTCCAAAAGAAAAGTATTGATGAGCTGTGTGTTCTTCTCCTTGGCCTTAAGGAGGCGCCCCCCCCCCCCCCCCCCCCCCCCCCCCCCCTCGCATCCACCAAGCTGCGTAGCTACGTCCTATTCCGTTTATTTTTCCCTCTTTTGTAATGGCCGATTGTGGCCACCATGCACAAGGGTCCTTTTTTCAGTTTGGGCCCTCAACTTTTGTTGCTGTTGTATACTGAAAATAAATTCTTTGGATGTCGTTAGAGTGCGTAAATATAGTGAAGAGTGCTTCGTAAGTTGACATGTTTGCGAGTAGCAACTGGATGACTGGTGTTGGTTATCAGGCAAAAGTGCCTTTAGAATAAGTAACACTGAACTCGCAGACTTGTGTCTCATGCGCCTTTTCCACATACACGTCTACATGCAGACGATTCTGTGCGAGTCTCATAGACTGATGTTGGAGCTGCTTTCATGTATCTCAAAATAAACAGGGCTCCAATCACTGTGAACCTAAAGTACGTGCTACATATATCAGTTGGGCAAATCAGCTAACGCCCAGTTAACATACGATTTGAAACATTGCACATTTTCCATTTATGTTGGGCTCTGATATGAGCCTGTGTTGGGGGTGGGAGAGAGAGAGTGGGGGGGGAGAATAACTGATGTTGTTTTTTTCGATGTGTTTTCCCAACGTTTCCATTTTCACTCTTGCTGCTGCTCTAAGAGAGAGAGAGAGAGAGCGAGCAAGCGAGCGAGACAGAGAGAGAGAGAGAGAGAGAGAGAGACAAACAGATAGAGAGACAAAGAGAGAGAGAGAGAGAGAGAGAGAGATGTTCACATTTGGGCATCTCACTTTCTCCCACAGGCTATCTGCAGCAAGAGGATCACAATCCAGAATCACGCTCTGCACTTAGGATGGGTTATAGTCACTGGGTTGTCTTTGTCGTCCCAGCTTGTTCTGCAGTCATGCTTAGTGTTCCATACTTGAGCCTACCTGTTAAGCCCGGGCTGGCCCCATCGAAGGTTGTTGGTTGCGTCTGACTGAAGAACACAAACGACAATTCCATGACTGCCAAGATCCAGGAGATACAATTCAAAACGAATTCCATGGCCCTTGCTCTCATTCCATACCAGTGACTGTGACAGACATGTCCATCAATTACGTCACTGCCAATAAGTCTGTGGAGACTGTTTCACCGTCAGATAAATTTGCCACAGGTGAAAACATCAGTGGACATCGATTAGAAACTTATCACAGAGGACGAAATCGCTCAAAGTGTGGAAAGCTGACAGAAAGGTATACTGCTTGGGGTCAAATGATGCCCGATCCTTTCGTGTCTGAGAACAATCTCCGACTGCATATCGTTCTCGGAAAAACGTGATACGAGAAGCCCTTTTGAAACGCAAGCAGAGGGTTATAGAGTGGTTTTTCACTTTTCATGAGGTATGGCTTAAAATGCAACAGGTATGGTTTAAAATGCAACAGTACAAATAAATGGAACAACAGGTGTGGTTTAAAATGCAACAGTACAAATGGAATATGTATTTTGTGTATTGAGGTTATTTGTATTTGTTTGTGTCCGTCCTTGTACTTTTGTCTGACTTTATTCAAGTTTTAAAAGGCTGTGCCTCTCTTGAATAAAATTACTTTATACTTCTTCATTTCTCCAGTTCTTGTTGCTGTGTAGGTTTGTTCGGTGCAGGGTATGTAAGGAAGCGTGGAACATCCTTTCTTCTTTCTTTCTTTCTTTTTTTTTTTTTTTTTTTTTTTTTTTTTTTGGGGGGGATGTTTCCTGGTTTGTTCTGGTTGCTCTGTGCTGTCATGTCTGCTGCGATTCGGTGTCGTAAGCAGTATTCCTTTGGAGTTATGTTTTCTTGTAGGAGCAAGAGTTACCCTACTTGTTTATTGTTTATTGTTTACTGTTCCCTGGCTCATTTCATATTCGCTCATGTATTTGAGTTGCAGTACAGAGATAGCAGCTCTGACAATGTCGCACATTCGAAGCATAAAAGTTGGGATAAGGAAACGTAACTGAAAACTACAACAGAGTTTGTGAATGTGAGTTCGTGTGATGAAAGAAAAATCAAATCTTTCCCCTTTTACGACGGTTCTTGTCCCCACAACTTTTCTTCATCGACGTCACACTTTAACTCGAATCATCATCAGGCCTCTGGATTTCGATAAGAGCAACTTGTTTCTTATGGACATGCTTAAGAGCAGGCCACCAAAAAATGAATCTTCCACGCACTTTACTTCCATGCGAGGTACATTTCAAAACATTACACAAAGGAGCACTGGAGCACTTGAGAACAATAGTTATTCCTACAAAAAGACGTTAGCTGACACAACCAAACTGTCCTGACAACTATTGATACCTAGGGGATGGGGTGAGAGTACAATTCTTTTTAACCTTTTTCATTTCCTTCTTCATGCAATATTTGTACATCATAATTTTGAAACATTTTTTTTCTCTCCATCATAGAACTTTCATCTATTATGTTTTCATTTGTTATCCGTACATCATCATTGAATATGAGGAAGTAAATAGAAAAAAAAAAAGAGAAAATGGTTTGTCATTTGACTTGAGGTATGAAATTGCGACATTCATATTATAATGTAGATTTTCCATAAGCATTATACGAAAGTTTTTCTCCTTTTAATGCCCACAGGGGAACAACAAATAAACAAAGAAATCTGAAAACCTGGGATGACGTATTTGCAGTACATGATGTTTTGCACATACATGGAATACACATGACATAACACACACACACTCTCTCTCTCTCTCTCTCTCTCTCTCTCTCTCTCTCTCTCTCTCTCACACACACACACACACACATATATATATATATATATATATATATATATATATATATATATATATATACACGCACGCACGCACGCGCGCACACACACACACACACACACACACACACACTCACGCACGCACGCACACACACACACACACACATACGCGCGCGCGCGCGCACACTCGTTACACTCTTCTGATATGCTTCCATGGGTATGCAAGGGAAGGTTGATCAATTTGACATGTTACATCATCATTGCTTCTCGGAGTTTTTTCAAGCAGATTCTTACATTTGCATTCACTCACAATTATATATGTATAAGAAAAACTGGACCACTCACAATTATATATTTATAAGAAAAACTGGACCACTCACAATTATATATGTATATAAGAAAAACTGGACCACTTCAAAACCAGATACGCAAACCATAAACAGTCATTTAAAAAAAGAAAAAATGCAAAAACCAAACAGAACCGAGTTTGCAGACTTAAAAATAAAAAATAGACTACACCATATCACGGAAAATCCTAAAAAGAGCAACACCATACAACAATATTTTTTTTAAAATGCAACTTATGCTCCACAGAAAAATGGATAATATTACGTAAACCCCACCTAGCAACTTTGAATACAAAAGCAGAAATAGTAAACAATTGCAGGCACAAATGGAAATCTTTGCTAGCTCACTCTACCTGAACAGACCCCAGCAAGATCCGCAGACCACACGTGCAACGAATGAGATTGACCCACACACACACAAAAATGAAATCAGGTCCCGCACGCTACAGAATTCCGACAGCGTGCCCCACAAGAATATCATGATGAGACCAAGAGGCTCGAAACAAGCTTATTGGTTTTAATACTTCATTTTAGTAACATTTTTTAAACAGATGTTGCTCCCTACACTGTCGAGTTTCTTTTAGATTTCTAAAGGACATTTTTATATTGTTTGTGATATATATATATACACACACTATAAAGTAACGGGAGAAAACACGTGTACATTAACAATTTTTCTATTATTATAGTAATGACTTGGCAAAAATTTGATTTCTTTCAAAAAAACTCGAATATTTTTAAACTGAAAAGCCTTCATTAGCTGCATAAGCGAATCATCACAATCCCTCTCGATAACAGATCTATATGTACCATTTGCTTCTAAGCCTTATACCACTTGCTTCTATGTACCATTTGTTTCTAAGCCTTATACCACTTGCTTCTAAGCCTTAGTCGTCCGCTAGAATCGGAAGTCATCAAGGAGACACGACTGATTGAGTCTGTGCTCTTGGCGTCAAATAGAGACACACAACAGTCCGTAATTCTGTGGTGTTCTCACCACCAAGGGTTCAAAAGAAGAATCCAACAGCACCCCCAAAGCAGCCAGTGAAAGGCAGTAGAAGAATATAATAAAACGAAAGTGTGGAGAGGTAAAAAGTTGCTGAAAACTAAAAACATTATGCAAACAGTTTAAATGTAGGGGACAATGTGCTTGAGGATCCATTCAAGGATTCAAGGGAGATCAAAAGATATGGAACAGTCTGAGTGGTCAGCTCTACTGTTCAGTAAACTCAAGCATTGTCAGCGGCTAAGAATTGTGTAGAACAACCTTTACTTGGATCTCCTAAGAGATGCAATCGCCCACTGATTGACCAAAGAAAAAGAAACACCAGAAGGTGCTGGGGAGGACCCAGAGAAGCACTGCTTTCACCTGTCCGTTGTGCAGTCCTGTACCACTCTTGGAGGCCTGCGCTGTGTATATATATATTTAGAAAGAGAGAGAGAGGTGGTGTATGTGTGTGTGTGTGTGTGTGTGTGTGTGCGCGCGCGCGCTCAGTGGCATGGAATGACAGTCCCTGAGGCCTCTCACGTCGGCGTCCATGTCATTACAGCGCGAATCCTGTGTGTCAAGTTGAGATAGGACGTCAGTCCGGGTAGTGTTGTTATTCTGTGTCGGGAAGGAGAAAGCCTCGTTTTTTTTATTCAACGCCCATCTTGCGCCGAATTGGATGAACTGATTGCTTTTTTTATTTCCGTTGTCCTGAGTGTTGGTTATCTTGCCGTAAGGAGGCGTAAGTGGTCGAAACACGTCTCGTATTGTCTTGTGATTCGTTTTTCTACTATTTTGTGTGGAGCCTTACAAAATAAGTTTTAAAATCTGTTTAGATTTTCCCCTCACTTTGCATCTGAAGAGAGAGTTAACTTTCAACTGAATGCAAAACAACTGGAGGAAAATCCAAGTGACACTGTCGATCTCGCCTTTTACTACTGAAAAAGAATTTCCTCTTTGTTCATTGCTATGTTTTGACTTGAAACAACACACACACACACACACACACACACACACACACACACACACACACACACACAAAAAAATGTCAACAACACTGCCTAAAATCGATTTTTCAGAAGACATATTGACTTACATTGTCGGATCACAAAGTTAAAGACACAGGATTAGCTACGTGTAAATAACTTATTAAATGAGGGTCTACCCCCAGAGTGACACTGACACTGAAACAGTGTCCGTGTCAGTACCCAAGAGAGAGAGAGAGAGAGAGAGAGAGAGAGAGAGAGAGAGAGAGAGACAGACAGACAGACAGACAGACAGACAGACAGACAGAGAAAGAGAGAGACAGAGAGAGACAGAGACAGAGAGAGAGAGAGAGAGAGTTTGATGTACTGTGATCAAACCCATGTCCACAGAGAGACGCACAGCCCAGAAAGACACCCAGTGGACGGTGGAACTGCTCAGGAACAGGGTGGTCAAGGTTCAAACCTCACCTTCAGTGCAATTTGGTTCCAGAGTGTGAGGGAGGAGAGGACGAGGAATCCTGTTACCATTCAGCATGCCCCCACAGTGAGGGATTTCTCGTTAATGGAAGGTAAACAACGGTTCAAAGCAAACGAAGGAACGAACAAACAAGAGCAAAAAATCTCTCTCTCTCTCTCTCTCTCTCTCTCTCTCTCTCTCTCTCTCTCTCTCTCTCTCTCTCTCACACACACACACACACACACACACACACACACACACACACACACACACACGACACACAGATACATACATACACACACACACACACACACACACACACACACACACACACACACACACACACACACACACAACACAACACACAGATACATACATACACACACAATACACACACACACACACACACACACACACACACACACACACACACACACACACACACACACACACATATCCCCAGTCGAATCGACGAGGACCACTTCACTGTTCTAGTGATCTGTGGATACGCAGATGACTGACACAGGCGATGCGAGCACAGAGTGTGCGGTGACAGCTTAGACAGGCAATGTGAGAGACATGCCCTTGATTGCCGGCGCGAGCTTTCCTCGCTGTCTCTTCTGTTGCACTGCAGCTGACAACCTTGTGGATAGACCAGCGCTACCCAGCTCGATCCATAGCAGTTTGTTCCCACGTGTCAAGGCTGATGTTAAATGCTTTCAAAGATGTTTTCAGAGCGTCTTTGAAGCGTTTCTTCTGACATCGATGGGAACGCTTTCCTTGTCGCAACTCGCCATAGGAGTCTTTTGGGTAGCAGATGGTCTAGCATGGCATGCAAGCTACATGACTGCCAATTGAAGCTGGGACAGCATCAGGGTAGTGTGGATGCTCGGCAGGCCTGCTTGGTCGTGCAACTCTGTGTCTGGGGATTTTGTCCAACCATTTATGTTTAACAGTATTCTGTGGCAAGCAAGTGATTCAGGTCTTTAGCATGCCGTTGGTACACGTTCCACATGCGTAGAGGAGTGTGGGGAGAACGACTGCTCTGTGCACCTTCAGCTTGGTCTCTTTTTGCAAGTGTGATGCCTACTTCATCGTCGCTAGTGACGCTTTTTTTTTATAGTGTGCTGCCAAAATAGGTGTATTTACTCACTACAGCGAGTCTCATGCCGTGAACTGTGATGTTAGGCTTATGGTAGGGTCTGCCTGGCTTGGGTTAATGCGGAACGTCCGTCTTCATTGTATTTATGGTAAGACAGAAGTTGGCGCAGCCTACAGAGAACTTGTTGATACTGGATTGCAAGTCAGTTTCTGAGCATGCATTGAGAGCGCATTCATCAGCAAATAGAAAGTCCCTGATGATGTCCGCCATAACTTTAGATTTTGCTTGGCGCCTTTGAGGTTAAACAGCTTTCCATCTGTTCTGAATCTGATGTCGATGCCTACGTTTTCTTCTCTGAAAGCAGCAGTCAGCATTGCAAGAGGGACATGATGCCGAACAGCATGGGTGCCAAAACACAGCCTTACTTTACACCATTTATGACAGGGAATGGGCTAGATGTCTATCCATTGTTCTGGATACGGGCCTGCATACCATCATTGAATTGTCGCAACATAGGGATCAATTTCAGTGGGCATCCGTATTTGGGCATGATTTTGCACAGGCCCTCTGTATTGAAAGTATTGAAGACTTTGGTCAGCTTGACATAGATGGAGAACAGGTCGACATTTTGTTCCTGACATTTTCCTTAGAACTGTAAAGCAGCAAATATCGTATCAATGGTTCCCCTGTCTTTCTGAAGACGCACTGACTCTCCAGCAAACGCGTTTGCTCAAGGGGGCTTATAAGGCGATTCAGAAGGACCCTAGCTATAGAAAGAAGGGATATGCGTTGGTCGTTGTCACAAGCCTGGAAGTTCCCTTTGCGTTTGTACAAATGGATTCTAGATGGACCTTTGAACTCCTGAGGGATCGTCTCCTATTGCCTCATCAGAAGAAAC
>JADBJO010003899.1:102500-110000 GCA_016801955.1 Conus betulinus | reverse complement strand
CAATATGATCTAGATAATATTGTTATGTTTATGTCTGAAAATGGTTTAAGCTTATCACCTCAAAAATCTCACATGATGCTCTTTGATGCAAATGGATATGTTTACAATGCTCCAGAATTCAAAGTTAACAACATCACACTTAAAAAATAATTAGCCACATTACCCATTTTCTCACATATGACATACATTCATATAGAGGAATTTGGATTTCAATTAAACATCTTCTCGGTTCATGAAATCAATGGACAGGGGAATAAAACTTTGTTTAAATCTGACACTTCTGCATTTAACCGATCGATATCTTCGTCCTGACTGAAGAAGGTCATACTGATTTGCAAGGACGTGGGTCTGGTCACACGTAATCTTCTTCGCTTTACAACTAACACGGCACCTGTATAGCTCACTCAGACTTTTTTGTCTCTCACCAACGATTTTTCCTCCCACGTTCACCCACTTTCTCAAGCACATTTCTGCTCTTCACAGTCAACCCACCATACCAACACATAAATGAGAAAGTTAGAACAGATTCCAAGAAGCATGAATAAAATGTCCGAAGAATGTCAGTATTCACATGAAATGATCGCAGCTTGCGAAGACAATATAATCTGGTTTGACATTTTTGTGTGGACATACTCAACATGGGATTTAAAATTCAGCTTATTATCTATAAAAGTCCTAAATATTTGTATGATTCAACACGTTCTACTTCAGCACCTTTGATAAAAAAGTGGTGGTACAGCTTTTGGATTCTTTCTAAAATCAATCAACATTTCTTTCGTTTTTGTTACATTCAGATCAAGATAGTTATGATCGCACCAGTCAACAAATCTTTGAACCTCCTGAAGTAAACAGAATCAGAGTTGGAAAGATCCACAAGTGCTGAGTCATCTGAATATTTAATGTACAAAGTTGAATCACTTCCTGAACAATCATTTGTGTACAGAGTAAAAAAAGCACTGGTGATAAAACAGTACCCTGGGGTGCGCCAGTTGAAATGACTCTGGAAGACGAAAACAACACTTTGATATCGAACAGACTGTGTCCTCTGTGTAAGAAAATCAATTATCCAAAGAATGAGCTTGTTACCCACATTTATGTTAATGAGTTTCTTTGCCATCAGATGTGGTTGTATGGTGTTGAATGCTGATGAGAAATCAATAAAGAGAATGCGTACAAAGGAGGCAGGTTTTTCGAGGTGTGAAAAAGCATGATGGAGAAGTGTGAGTGTGTGGCATCATCTGTTTGATCTGTTCTGTTGGTATGCGCGAACTGAAACGGGTCTTGGTACTGTGTAGTATCTTTTAAAACATAACTGAGCAATTCTTTCAAGACATTTCATTGCAACAGATGTGAGGGCAACTGGTCGGTAATCATTTAAACAGCTTGGGTTGCGTTTTTTGGGAACAGGACATACAGTGGCATTTTTCCATAAAACAGGAATTATACATTCTCTAAGTGACAGGGTAAAACAAACGACTGTAAACATAGGAGAGCTGAGAAGCACACACCTTCAACAATTTTCCACAGATATTATCAGGGCCCATTGCCTTTCTCACATTTAAACGTTTGAAAAAAACAACTGAACATCATTTTCCTCAATCACAACAGAATCACTTCCATCAACATCGTTTTTAACATTGCTTTGGAGTTCTTCCTTCACTTCCTTTAATTCTTTACTAAAATCTTTATCATCAAATCTACAGTAAAATCGTTTCAGCTTTTCTGCAAATTGCTTCTGTTCTTTTGCTGTTTTTTTGTTACTAATATTTTGGTTTGAACATTTTACCTGAACCTGATAAAACCTTTATTCCTTTCCATGCATCCGCATATTTCCATTCTGGAACATGTTTTCAACTTTTCTCTTGTAAGCTCTCTTTGATTCTTCAATCTCCGTTTGCAGTTTCTTTTGTACAACCTTACGATCGCTTTTATTGCCTGATTGAAAAGCTCTTTTTTTTTCTCATTTAGAGTTATTTTCAGAGATTTTGTAACCCAAGGTTTGTTGTTGGGAAATATTTTGATAGTTTTAGTAGGTACAATCATGTGTTCACAGAAAGAAATGTAGCTGGAAATAACATCGGTGGCTTCGTTAATGTCAAAACTAGAATTCAAAAACAAATTCCAATCTGTACATTCAAAACAAGCCTGTAATTCATCAACACTTCTTGTGTCCAACACTGCACTTGCTTTTTAGTGATAGGTTGTGTTTTCACTTTTGGTCTGTAAGCTGGCAAGAGATGAATGGCATTGTGATCAGACTGACCAACAGGGGGGAGCTGAACACACTTGTATGCAGATGGTATATTACAGTAGCATAAATCAAGTATTTTATCCTTTCTTGTAAAACATGACACATACTGTTTAAAAAGAAGGCAGGCTTGAATTGAGGTCACAGTCATTAAAATCTCCGAGGATAAAGCACGGTGCGTCGGGTGACATGGCTGCAGAGCGTGAACAGAGTCCGTGATTTCTGCAGCTGCACGTACAGTAGTTTGATTATAACTATACACAATTGTCCAAATTTGATAACATCAATAGTCTTGCATATGAAGCTAGATCCCATATGAATGATTTTTTATCCCCCAGTCATCTAAAAATCTTCACGATGGTTCTTTATTAGACAATCAGGCAGGCTGTGGTTTTGTCATCCCCACTTAAAAAAATTGAGAAATCTTTTTACCTTGGTAAGGACATCTCCATTTTCACAGCTGAATTAATAACAATTTTAATGGCTATCTGAAAATTTGTAGGTATATTCATTATGGATCACGGATGATACCTGGTGTTTTAGTTTACCGTTATAGCCGTTACTAACGGCTATAACTGCCCACAACAGTTTTTCTTCTTTATGGAATATCTCAGAAAGTACTTGGCCGATTTTTCTGAAAATTTGTAGGTATGTTCATTATCGGCGACGGATGATGCCCGACGTTTTAGTCTGTTTTCAGAGAGATAGACCAAGTACTTTCGGAGATATTCCATAAAGAAGAAAAAACCGTTACAGGCCGTTACAGCCTTCAGTAGTGGCTATAACGGTAACTTAAAACATGGGCATTATTCGTGACTCATAATAAACATACCTACAAATTTTCAGAAAGATAGGCCAAGTACTTTCAGAGATATTCCATAAAAGAAAAACGTTACAGGCCGTTGCAGCCGTGAATAACGGCTATAACGGGATAAACTAAAACATCGGGCCTCCTCCGTGACCCATAATGAACATACCTGCTAATTTTC
The DNA here is from genome assembly GCA_016801955.1 of Conus betulinus. NCBI lineage: Eukaryota > Metazoa > Mollusca > Gastropoda > Neogastropoda > Conidae > Conus > Conus betulinus. The sequence continues at coordinate 106,763 of JADBJO010003899.1, read as the reverse complement.
ATAAAGATCGGCCAAGTACTTTCAGAGATATTCCAAAGAGAACAAAAACCGTTACAGGCTGTTACAGCCGTTAGTAATGGCTATAACGGTAAAATAAAACATCAGGCATTTTTCGTGACCCATAATAATCATACCTACAATTTTTTTCAGAAAAATCTGCCAAGTTATTTTATGATATATTCCATAAAGAAGAAAAACCGTTACAGGCCGTTACATCCGAGAGTAACGGCTATAACGGGGTAAACTAAAACATCGGGCCTCATCCGTGACCCATAATGCACATACCTGCTAATTTTCACAAAAATCGGACAAGCACTTTCTGAGATATTCTATAAAGAAGGAAAATCGTTACAGGCCGTTACAGCCTTTAGTAACGGCTATAACCGTAAAATAAAACATCGGGCATTATCCGTGACCCATATTGAACATACCTACAAGGGTTCAGAAAGATTGGCTAAGTGCTTTCCGAGATATCCCATAAAGAAGGAAAACCGTTACAGGCTGTTACAGCCGTTAATAATGGCCATATTGGAGTAAACTAAAACATCAGTCATCATCCATGACCCATAATGAACATACCTGCTAATTTTCATAAAGATCGGCCAAGTACTTGCAGAGATATTCCAAAAAGAACAAAAACCGTTACAGGCTGTTACAGCCGTTAGTAACGGCAATGGCGGTAAAATAAAACATCGGGCATTATTCGTGACCCATAATGAACATACCTACAAATTTTCAGAAAGATCGGCCATGTGCTTTTTGAGATATTCCATAAAGAGAAAAACCGTTACAGGCCGTTACAGCCGTGAGTAACGGCTACAACGGTAAACTAAAACATCAGGCACCATCCTTGACCCATAATGAACATACCTACAAACTTTCAGAAAGATCGGCCCAGTAGGTTTGTCTGGAGCGAGTGGAACACATTTTGACTACGGACGGACGGACAGACAGACTCACAGACAGCATTTCTTCGTTTCCATTCTAAAGTACTCCCTGTTCTGTAAGAACTTTGAGTACAAAAAAGAAAATCCTGGCGATTTTTCCACTCATAGATCAATGCAATGAGTTGTATCGTGGGACCAGGACACCTGTTGTGGAACAGGCATTCCCGATGTAGTTTGTGCACATGAAAGATGCTGACTTTATTGAGGCACAGATGGTTTGTGTCTGTGTGGGGAGGAGAGGTGGTAAATGTAAGTGTGACGCGAGCATGAAGCAAGCGATGCTGCACAGCATTTATAATGTGTATGGAGAGAGATTAGGCATACAACCGTTAATATTGTGTATAAGGTCATACAGCCATTAGTTTTACAAATTAATAAGCTGAACTTTACAGCCATTAGCATTGAAAAGTGAGCTAAGCTATGCAGACGGTAGCATTATCTGTTAAGTACTCTGTGCTATGCAGACATTAGTATTACTTATGAAGTGAACTGTGCTATGCAGACATTAATTTCGTATATAAACTTAGCTGAACTATATACATCCACGTGTTTGACTGTGTGTTTGGACGCGAAATTCGAACGCTACACTGTTTGTGGGTGTATTTTCTCTCTTGAGAGAGAGAGAGAGAGAGAGAGAGAGAGAGAGAGAGAGAGAGAGAGAGAGAGAGAGGGAGGGGGAGGGAGGGAGGTTGTGAATTTAGGAGGAACAACAACAACAAATCATGATACACATACCTACCATCCCATGCCCGGGCCTGTTGGTGGAAGTGCTTGCCAGCAAACCATCTCACATCTATAGTGATAGAAGGTTTCCTCTCGGATCCCTCTTGGGCTCTTCGGATTTAGTCCCTGGAATGGCTGTGATGCCAAAATCTTAGGCTCTATGTAACGTTTGGTAATGTCGGTGTACATTCGTGTGTTGAGTTGCAGCCAGCTGCATTAACGCATTTACTATTTGAAAGGAAAAAAAAGCTGTTTTGTTGAAACATAATAATTCTCGTGTAATGTCCATCGTTTTCTGAATACTTGAGAGATTGTTTAATTATTTTCAGACGCAGTTGTCTGAATGTGTGTCCTACTGTATCCACACATGCACCCAGAGTACCCATGATACACTGATTATAGGACCTCACTGCGTTAAAAACAATCACTGCATTCCTGAACAACATCTCCTTGCATGCAAAACCACTGTTGACTAACATTAACAGTACATACCCTGCAGTTACAGGAACGAGCTTATATTGGATGATTCAACAATTGCTTATCATCTCTACCGATATAACAACTGCTCTAAATCAGCACGCAACTGTGGAATACTCTGCGATAGGATTCATAAGGAACGTGGAGTGTGGTTAATTGACTGTGAAAGTGGCTGGTCAGCAGGCTATATTTGTGAATATGAAGCACAAAAGAGTCTACCTCAAAGGAAAATGGCTAACAGCATACAGATTGTGTCGCTTGATGATCAAACCCCTTCAATCATGTATATGCCGATTGTGATTCAATGCCCTATGAGGCACGTGACGCACAGATTTCTAGCGTGTGATTCAAAAGTGACTGCTGGATTCCCCAACAAAGACAGAACGGCTGGGGGCAATCTGCGAGTCAGTGCTCTGCACCTGTACATCCACTCCCCCCTTCCTTTGACTGCAGTGAGGAAGGACAGTCTGTGCCCTACACACTGGTGTGTGACCATCGTGCTGACTGCTTTGACGGCAGTGATGAAAGTTTCTGTGTCTTCCCCAGCCCTGGAGGGTCCACTGATGTGTTTCTGTGTCCAGGGACAAGCCTGCGCAGTGTGGACAAACTAAAGAAGTGTGTGTGTGTGTGTGTGTGTGTGTGTGTGTGTGTGTGTGTGTGTACATGGGTGCCTCTGCGCACGCGCGCATGTGTGAGTGTGTGTGTGTGTATGTGTGTGTGTGTGTGTGTGTGTGTGTGCGTGCGTGCATGCGTGTGTGTGTGTAAAAATGGGACCCTCATTTATTTACTTCATTTTTTAGCTCAGTTTGTTTGCCTGTTCATCTACGTAGGGTGAAATTTTTTAGACTTCTTTTCGAGAAAAGAACAGAGTTTCTAAAATACGCTATAACCAATAATAGCAGATACATCACCTTTTGTATAGATCCATCATTCGTCATAGTACGGTAGGGCTAAGAAAGTTAACTAAAACTGGTGTTGTATTTTGTGTGTTTTTACCATACTCGGTTTCATTTTCAAGAGAACATCTGTTTACAGTACCTGGGAACTAAGGAAGATTCACTGAACCATGTCTTTTGTCTTACTACAATGAGCCATTAACTTTTTGTATGGCCATGGGCTACAAAAAATAATGCTATGTGTAAAAAGAGTGATAAAAACATGCAAAACAAGCACAACGAAGAGGCTGGACATTAAGAGCTGAGAAACAAATCGTAGGAAAAAAAAAACATGGGCTCCTTACAAGGATTAACCAGCTTCGGTCCCCAAGGATGACATATGGTGCTGTTATGAATCTACAGGTTGAGAAGAGAAAGAGAACAGCACGAGCAAACTGAAAACAAATCAGCTGAGATGACGAGTCACGGAAGTAAAATCCGTCACAAATTATCAGAGACTGTGAGGTGGCCATCGCCTTGAATTTGGTTTCTCCTCGTTTTACTCGCAAAGACGGTCTGCTTAGAGCAAAGTCAGCATAAACAAAAGTGTCCGTCTCACCACTAAAAGCAATGAAATAGTTGGCGAAAAGTAACCTCAACGAGGTTGTATCTATATGGTGAGAGAGCAATTGCCGTAAACCAAACTGAATTTCATAGTAGTAGGAGTATGACCGAACATATTTTCAGCATAGAAACAGTGCACTGACGGGCTACAGTGAAACACAATGGGCTTGAAGCTGATTTAATCCATCAAACATGTGTGCACAAAGACAGATAGCATGGTACTTTGTTCAATACACAGCGTAAGAGTGGTTCAGTGCATCAGTGCAGTCTGTCAAATTGTTGTTCATACGCTTTTTTTCGAACTCTATTTGTTCATGATGATTCAAAGACTGGCACTGGAAAACTCACAATTAAACTGTCTTCAGATCCAAGTACTGCAGATGGGGTACATCAAAAGAGTACTCAGCATTTCATAGGCTGACCACGTCACACATAATGAAGTGCGCAAAACGACCAGCTTCTCAGTCGCTAAGGAAACCTTTGCTGTGGATATGAACAACATCAAGTGAACAAGCCAAAACTAACGTCCATGCAGCAGTGCATAGAAAGAAAAGACACAAATAAAGGCCTGCAGACAGCATCATGGAATGGGTTGGGGGGGAAAAAAAAGTGTGTTG
>JADBJO010003899.1:85000-92500 GCA_016801955.1 Conus betulinus | reverse complement strand
AATGTTGTCATCATTATGTCCCATCTCATGTGCAGTAACATTGTGATGGGATTGTATCTGGCCATTGTGACACTGGCAGACCTGACACACACCGTGGATCTTATCTGTGGGAAGACACTGCCTGGAGACAGGGCCCTGTGTGCCAGCTGTGTGGGGTTTGTTCGCCCTGTCCTCACAGGTCTCTACGTTCCTCATCTGTCTGCTCACCATAGAGCGCTGCATGTCTTGCATTGTGCAAACAAAGCTTTCGTTCTCAGCACGATCTCTGTGCACATAACGTGCATAGCTATTTGGGTGATAGGACTGTTCTTTGCAGCATTCCCATTGCTTCCTGCGTCATCGTATGATGGCATTTACAACCAGACAGGCGTTTGTCAGCCTCTTGTACCACTGTGGGAAAGAACACTGAAACAAGTAAACATGCTTGCGTTTGTTGCGGGACTCTTTATCTCTTTGAATATCATCGTTCTTCTTGCTCTGATGCGTATTTTAGCTACCAACAACGATGGAGCAGCATACTTTGGCAGTTGAAAACGGGTCTGAGTCAGTCTCATGACTCTGTTTTAGCTAGTCGCGTGTCAGCCATGATTCTGTTTGACATGCTCTGTGGGCTGTCGGTGTGTCTCTGTATTATACTGATGATAACAGATTATCCCATATCCAGTATCATATGGTCGGCATCCGGTCTGTTTGTAATCCCAATGAAATCAGTCTCTCATCCTTTACTGTACCTGTTTGGATATGCCAGAGAGCAACGGAAGAAACGGCAGAGAGATCGCTTGTTTAAAAGACTTGATGTAAAGATTTAAATGTAACATGTATGTTTCTCCATTTGCTTGCAATACCCTCCATCCATTATTGTTACTTTTGAATGCCAAGAGGCCACTCAAAATAAACATGAATAAAGGGGGTTGAAGCAGTGGTGTGTGTGTGTGTGTGTGTGTGTGTGTGTGTGTGTGTGTGTGTGTGTGTGTGTGTGTGTGTGTGGTGTCAGTAGACAGTACCACGGTGACACCTCAGTACTAAACAAAATAAGTTGTTAAACCTCTAAGATATTTATTTTTCTTTTTGTTTGTGTGTGTGTGTGTGTGTGCGTGCGCGCGTGCGTGCGTGCGTGCGTGCGTGTGTGTGTGTGTGTGTGTGTGTGTGTGTGTGTGTGTGTGTGTGTGTGTGTGTGTTTTTGGGGGGGGGGCATTATCATGCAAATGAGGTGACACAAGATCAAGGGCAGGTAAACAAATATGAAGAGTTAGCAATTGTATGAAGCACTGTCTGACACAATGGACCTAACGTCCTGTGTTCCAGTCTCACAGAGAGAGGCTTCCATCACTTTTCTGTCGTCTGAATACTAGGAGAGGAGCTGACAGCTACCAAGTTTTCCCACATAGCTCACTGACAGGACATGGTAAGCAGTAAGCCAACTGATATGAAATGGCTGACAATCAGTGAACTGAATGACGTGGTAGACAGTCAGTCAACAAGCACTGCACGGTAGACAGTCAGTCAACTAGCACTGCACGGTAGACAGTCAGTCAACTAGCACTGCACGGTAGACAGTCAGTCAACTAGCACTGCACGGTAGACAGTCAGTCCACTGACATGCCGTGGTAGACAGTCATCAACGGGAATCACAAGGCTGACAGACATGAACTGTCGTGGCATAGTTGACAGCAAGCCCACCTAAATGATATAGTAGACAATCATCAACTGACATATCATAGTAGACATTCATCAACTGACATATCATAGTAGACAGTTAGTCAGCTGACATAACCTGGTAGACGGTTGGTCAAACGACGTGGTAGCTCGTCAGCCAACTGGCATGACATGGTAGACATTCAGTGAACTGACATAACAGGGTAAGGCGGTCAATTAACTGACACGATATAGTAAACAAGCAGTCAACTGATATGACATGACAGACAGTCAACTGACACAGTATGGTAGACACACAGTCAGCTGACATCATATCATAAACAGTCAGTCAACTGACATTGCATGGTAAACTGTCAACTGGCATGGCATGGCAGACAGACAGACAACTGACATGGCATGGTAGACAGACAGAATACTGGCATGGCATGGCAGACAGACAACTGACATGGCATGGTAGACAGACAGAATACTGGCATGGCATGGCAGACAGACAGTCAACTGACATGGCATGGTAGACAGACAGAATACTGGCAAGGCATGGCAGACAGAATACAACTGACATGGCATGGTAGACAGACAGAATACTGGCATGGCATGGCAGACAGACAGTCAACTGACATGGCATGGTAGACAGACAGAATACTGGCATGGCATGGCAGACAGACAACTGACATGGCATGGTAGACAGACAGAATACTGGCATGGCATGGCAGACAGACAGTCAACTGACATGGCATGGTAGACAGACAGAATACTGGCATGGCATGGCAGACAGACAACTGACATGGCATGGTAGACAGACAACTGGCATGGCATGGTACACAGACAGAACACTGGCATGGCATGGCAGACAGACAACTGACATGGCATGGTAGACACAGACAACTGACATGGCATGGTACACAGACAGTCAACTGACATGGCATGGTAGACAGACAACTGACATGGCATGGTACACAGACAGTCAACTGACATGGCATGGTGGAGATCCAACCGAGATGATGTGGCAGACAGTCAGACTATTAACATGACACGATAGACTGCCAATCAGCTGACCTGAGATGGTAGACAGTCTGTTGACTTTAATGACATGGTAGACGGTCACTCAACTCGCATGACAGAGCTGACGTTTAACGAAGTGATATGGCATGGTAGACAGACAGACAACTGGCATGGCATGGTAGACAGACAGCCAACTGACATGGCATGGTAGACAGTCGGCCAACTGACATGACGGGGACACTCAATCACACTGTTACATATCTGGTTGGTCAGCCTCCAGATAGCTCATGACAGTAGTCTGTATTAATCTGGCAGACGCTACCTTCTGTGGCTTTCCTGGTGAATGTGTGGTCTGGTGTCTGCAGTCCATGTTGGACGCACAAAATGTGCACGGCTGATAAATGCCACCCCAAGCCTGTTTCTGCTCAATGTTGGACACAAGAGGCGTATTTCATTTTGTCTATTCATCGGTCATATTGACCTACAAACCGACATCAACTCATTGGATGCGCAGAACATCTATGGCTACGTACTTCTTATCACAACACCTATCATACTGTGTTTGAGGACAGGCTAGTCTCTAAATGGCAAAAAATCTAGCCGACGAACTGTATGTAGGCCTTCAATCAAGCACATCAACATACAGACCAACAAACATCAAGTTAGATGTATTGTCCTAGATAACATAGGCATGTATGGCATATGGGGCATCTTTCACAATGACTGTCAATGTAAATCGCTTCTTGAAACATACATTTGAAAGGCTCGGATCAGGAGTCTGATAAGCTCAGATGGGTCTCAGGACTGACAATGAACTGACAATGGAGTTGTCTCTCGGGTGGAAATGGGTTAACAGCCTGAATTTTACATTTTCATTTAATCATCTATCTTGTGATTTTTTTTGTTTGTTTGTTTGTTTCAGGGTGTACACAAAAAGAAGTCAGAACAAACCTGATAGGAAGGGAAGATACAACTATTTGAAAACTGCAGATACCGGCCAGTCTCTTCAAATGTCACCAGAGTGCTCAGACAGCAGGCTTGTGGCCAGTTCTTAGATATGACAGGTGTGTGTACCTTCACCCTATTGTCTATGGTAGATGTTATATCTTCACCCTGTTGTCTATGGCTATTGAGTCGGGCTAGAGGTGAATTCCTGCCAAGGTACCGATCATCATGATGTCATTCGGACCATTGATCTATCTTCTGTTCGAATGCAGGGCAACGTTCTCTGCTTCCATGAAGGGTGGACTGCTCAAGACAAAAATTTCCAAAGTACTGAAACAATTAAGGCATTCAGTCATCATTGTTAACAATGAACAAAGCAGATCAGCAGACAAGAATATTCATCTGTGGAAAGATGCGCTGTGCTGTGATTCTATCAAACAAAACAACAAGGCACCAATTACAAATCATGCAGATAGTGTCTGGAACAAACTGGTGAAGAATGTTGCTGGAGAATCAGAATCTCTCCACTTAGCACCATCATCTCCAGACATTTGCTCAGAAACCAACAATACCAGTGACTCTCATACAATCCTGTCATTCAAGTGATTCTCAGCTCCTGAACATCTTCCACCAATGTCAAGAGCTCCTGTTAGAGATTTACAGGAGGTTCACGATTCCGGCATCATTAGCAATTCTGATGACTGGCACCATGTAAACTGTTCAGACATGTGACACGCGTGCTCAGTCTATGGAAATAGTGATGGAGCCATATTCCATCCAGAAAAAAATATGGTTGAAATTGTGCACGGAAGTTTAATTTCAATCATATGCAAATAGTTGCACGCTAAATTGTATTTAGTATAGCCTTAATGCATATTTTGAAAACATGTATTATCTTCCTTCAACACAAATTTAGTGCTGATCGCAATTCCGTGTGGTATGTTGTGATCCTTTTTGAATAACTCTATTAACTTAACACCACCACCACCACCACCACCACCACCACCACCACCACCACCACCAACAACAACAACGATAATAATAATAATGATGATAAATAATGACAACAACAACATATTGTTTACCTCTATTCTAAAGAGGCTCTGCTACATTGTAGTGAAAGAATTGTCAAGTTAGTTGTTGTTTTTTTTTAACTGAAACTGAAACAAACATCGTGGTGCCCATGCAGCTTCAGGTGGATTTCTTACATACATTTTGTACAGTTCCCAAGGTTTGAAGAGCTGCTCCTTGTGAGTACTGACGTTTCACTTTCCAGTTGATGACTTTGCTTGGCAAACCTAAATCAACCCACAGAACGAAAAGATTGCCACTTCCTTGGTGAAGTCATTATACGTATTTCTTATGTTTTGGAAATAGAATTAAGCACAAGACCGAGAGCAGTTTTTGTTTATTTTGAAGTGCTTACACCTGTTGTTTCATTATTTCCTTATTTCACATTTTAATGTCCGCCTTGAAACTAATGAAATGATTTTGAAATGTAAAACTGTATCACAATGGTATTTACTAAAGTGAAGTTAATTCTCTCTAAAAGAATCATATATGAACAAATCATTCTTTACTCATATACACCACCACCACTTCCACCACTTCCACCTCTGTAACTGCTGCAGCTGAAATACTACCATGCACATTATCACGACCACTTCTAAAATTGCCACATCTGGAAAATCACTCTTAGAGAGTTTGAAGAATATATCTAATTGCAGTGACAGTAGATGGTTTGAATGTTAGTTCACATGGGTTTCTGGTTACTGTAAACCCGTGTTTCAGACAGGATTTCCATTTCTACTTAACATTTTTTTTAACATTGAAAGTGAAATACTCATAGGATCCCCATCTTCTCTCTGGTAAGTCTAGTAAAATGTCTCGTAAAATCCAACTAGATTATCAGTTATGGGCCACATCTATCCAGAGGAAAGTCATAATCAAGTGGACGACTCGAGGAAATTCTCAACAAAATATAATTAATTGTAGGTTTTGAAAAAAACTCCCTCCAGAGATCCAGTCATAAAAACAACACTAACACAAGTAAAGGTTTCAAGTGCTTCTGTTTGACTGGATTTCTGTTGAAAATTTAATGCAAAACCCATGTGAAATGGTGCTTGGACAGGTTTCTGTTAATAGCTTTATGTAAAACCCATGTAAAATGGTATTTTGTAAGCGGTGTTTACTTTCATTCAACTTGATTATAATAAATCAAGTGTATTAGTGATAGACATATCTGTTAAAATGCTGTCTTCTGTTAGCAGTCTCATAAACAAATTATGACCTTAAACGCCAGTCTTCCATAGTCCTAACTGGTATTTATATGGTTTATAGATTAGGTGTATTTTACTCAAATACCCAAATTAAAAAAAAAAAAAGGTACATTCATGGGTTCATGTGTTTTTTAACATGAGATTGCCACTGGTATACCATTGAAAATGGTAGTGGGCACTTTCTTATTTTCAGTCGTTAAACTTAAAGGGACCCATATGTATTTTGTAATTTAGTTCCCAGCTGGCGAACTGTGTGGGATCCTTCTGGACCCCATGGGAGTCCTCTGACTTGGTAGGGATGCACGTGCAAACAATACCCTTTCTTGTCCCCCTGCTGCCCACCCCGATCCCACCCTGCTTGCAACTCTCTCTCTCTCTCTCTCTCTCTCTCTCTCTCTCTCTCTCTCTCTCCTCTCTCACACACACACACACACACACACACACACACACACACACACACACACACACACACACACACACACACACACACACACACACACACACACACACACACACACACACACACACACATGCACGCGCACGCTTGCAACTCTCTCTCTCTCTTCTCTCTCTCTCTCTCTCTCTCTCTCTCTCTCTCTCTCACACACACACACACACACACACACACACACACACACACACACACACACACACACACACACACACACACACACATGCACGCGCACGCTTGCAACTCTCTCTCTCTCTCTCTCTCTCTCTCTCTCTCTCATACACACACACACACACACACACACACACACACACACACACACACACACACACAGAGAGAGAGAGAGAGAGAGAGAGAGAGAGAGAGAGAGAGAGACTGACACTGACACTGACACTGACAGACACAATTTTTATTGCCATTAGCAAAAGGCCGTGTTGGTAAGGGGGTATTATGAGTCATATTTAGCCACAGCCACTAAAAAGGAAACAAATGCAAAAGACTTCCCTAATGATATTACAAACTCACCATACATATAACTTACATGAAGGGATCAACGAATCAAGCACCCATCTATCCACACGCCCCCCCCCCCCCCCTTCCGTCGCACGCACACACACACACACACACACACACACACACACACACACACACACACACACACACACACACACACACACACACACACACACACACACACACACACACACACACACACACACACACACACACACACACACACACACACACACACACATACGCAAGAGTGCAGACGCAAACACAATATAGCATTGACTATATTCTGTTTACGAAAAATGCTAGCTTCTGCAATATACTTCGCAGAATCTGTTATAGTGTTCTCGTTTCCCACTTGATAAAAATCGCTGTGAAATCTCTTCTTTGAGCAACTGATTCATTGAACATTTTACAACCTCTGCGGATAATGGCATATGCGCGACAATCAAACACAAAATGTACTTCATTCTCAACCCTGTCTCTTCCTCTACACATTTGACACAATGTATTATTCGATTTCTCGAACCAGCTTTGGTTTGCGTTAAGACCGAACGTTCTGGTTCGAAATTTTGCTAAACTATAGTTTTGTCATTTATGCGTTATGATTTTAAGATATAATCTGCTTCGAGATTACTTTTAAATAAAAAGGAACCA
>JADBJO010003899.1:72500-80000 GCA_016801955.1 Conus betulinus | reverse complement strand
ATGGAACTCTCACAAACAAAACACCAGTTTAACCAGTTCAGCTCCAGGAGATATATTATACCCCATGATCTATTGGGTTCCAGGTACAAAAGGGTGTTAACTCAAGTGACACCAGTGTTAAGTCAATGGCGATAGCTCTGTGATTGGGGTTATCGGGCATGCGGGTTATTTGCCAATCATTTAGAAGACAGAGGGAGTAATTCACAAGATTTTCAACGAAACGGTTGCTTTTAACTGTCTTACATTCCTTCTCCCAAAAAGGTGAGTGAGCCTTAAAGTCACCCATGATTAAGATTTTTTTTTTTTTTTTGTTCTGATTGTAGTATACGGATCCATTCAATGTTCTGCTCATTTGGACCAAGGGGTAGGCAGACAGAGACAATGGTTAACAGCGAAGAATTGAATCCAACAGTAACAGCACAAGAATTTAAGTTAGGTATATCAAATGGTGCAGGACGGGGCCAAAAAGTGTAAGAAACACCCTCATGTATATAAATGGCCATAGGGGCTTTCCAGAAGAATCATTCTTTTGATGGATTGGTGGATAATAGTAATTGTTTTATCTCTGGCAGGTTTTCTTTCTTTAACATTCAAGGGATGAAAAGACGGAATTTTCTGATCGTGTTGTACACGATGTTGAATTTAGCAATGGAACGACAGTTCCTCTGAAATATATCAAAAATATTTACATTCGTTCTACTCATTATTGGTGTATGTGTGTGTGTGTGTGCGTGCGTGCGTGCGTGCGTGCGTGCATGCGTGCATGCGTGTGTGTGTGTGTGTGTGTGTGTGTGTGTGTGTGTGTGTGTGTGTGTGTGTGTGTGTGTGTGTGTGTGCAAATCTGGCCAAGTAAGAAACATTTTTAGTGATAAAACCCGGTATTAGTAAGTACTGATCTCTTGTGTTTTGATCATTCTTTTTGTGTGTATTTGGATTTTCCATGTGCAATTATAGTTAGCTTAGAAACTGTATTTTTTGTCTTCAGCCATTGTTAGGAGAGAAGCGAATGCGCGACATTCCATGCCCAGAGAGAGGTGAATGGTTCGTGGATGCATGGGTACAAAACTGCGTGCACGAGTGCAGAAATAACCTTGGTGTGGTAAGCCTGACTAATGTATCCACTGAGTTCACTTAAGCAATCACGGTTCCTCCAGTCTGGACAGAATTCTTACAGAAAAATGTTTTTTTTCCCTCAAACCCAAACAAGACACCACACAAACAATCGCCTTGTAATCCCAAACTAGAACCCTACCAGATGAATTATTTACTTCTGAATAAAACAAAAAATCAAGATCCATCAAGCAGCAAGATGCACAAGAGAAGCTACGTAGTGTTGCAGAAGAAGCTGAGAAGACTGGGCTCCAAATCAACATCGGGAAGACAGAGGTCATGAGGGTGAACAACAAACAGCAAGATCCAGTGCGACTTCACCAAGAAGACATCAAGGAAGTTGACAAGTTTGTTTACCTGGGCAGTGTAGTCAGTAAAGATGGGGGGACGGACGAAGACATCAAATGCTGAATCAACAAAGCAAGACACGCCTTCAACACCCTGCGCCAGATCTGGAGATCAACAGCCCTCTCACTCTGCAACAAGATCTGAATTTTCAACACAAACATGAAGTCTGTTCTTCTATATGGTTCAGAAATATGGCGGGTAACCAAGACCAATACCAACAAGCTACAGTCATTCATCAATAGAGGTCTCAGAAACATCCTCAACATCAAATGAAGTCATCTCCAACGAACAACTGTGGGACAGGATGAGACAAGTCCCAATTGAAACTGAGATAAAGAAATGGAAATGGGGATGGATCGGCCACACGCTACGGAAGCCTGTATCCAACGTAACCAGGCAGGCTCTGGATTGGAATCCACAAGGAAAGGGGAAAGTGGGTCGACCAAAACGGACTTGGCGCAGGAGTGTCGACGCTGAGGCGAAGGCCGCCGGAATGATGTGGGCCCAGCTAAGGAGGACCTGCCAAAATCGCGTGCGTTGGAGGAATGTCGTCGCGGCCCTACGTTCCTCAAGGAGTCAAGAAGCATAAACAAACAAGACCAAGAACTCAAATACTTATAAGTTTTATAAGAGGTTGAGAAAAGGAGAATACACACATGGCTTTTTAAAACTTCCAAACACAATCAGAAACCTTCTGAATACACCCAAAATAATTTTAATCAGAAAATGCCTGCAATAGTAGATCCCAAACAACAATCCTAACAGATCCACGCCTTTCCTTTTCAGTTACAGTATTTGTCCACTCTTGCCTTTATTTATCTTAGGTATTGAAGACCAAGACATAAAGCATAGTACTTTATTTTTTTTTAACATATGTCTTGTTTTCGGCTGCAGATGGTTCGATTTTAATCCCGTGCTGCAGAAAAATGTGTTGATATAAATGTTTTTGACAATGTCTTGGCATCAATATTCGCCACAAAGTATTAATGCCGATGGCTTAGACAATGTTTTCATGTCTGTGTTTCAGACAAAGTGTCAAAATCAATGTTTTGCTGTGTTGATGTTTTTGAACGATGCGTTGATATAAATGCTCTACACATTGTGATATGCATATATTTGGACAATACATTAACGTCAGTGTTTTGCAGGTCGTGTGGAACTAAAATACACTTCTGTTTAAACAAAATCAAATTCAAATTAACATTAATCGAATTTCCCTTGGTGCATCTCAGCTTAATTAGAACTTGAAAAAAAAAATCCGTTAAAATGTGTCTTGTTGACGTCGATACATAATCACTGATATCAAAAGCTAGCATTGAAGACCGTTATCAACATAAGGCCTTTCTTATACTAATCTATGCTCCAAAAGATTAACGTCAGCCCTAAATCTAATTGTCTGACATCAACACATGGCTTAGAGGCTGACGAGTGACACAGCGTCGGTACCAGGTCCGGCCACATCCACCAGTGCCAGCTTACTGTCTGTTTTTTTTGTCACAGAGCTTTGTGGACTTGCAAGTTTTCTCCTCGTCCTTTTCGCTGGCATGTCCACACAGGAAAGAAACTGGAATACTGCAAACATTGACACTACACCAGATCTGCCCATGATCAGTGACATCTGTCCCGGCGTAGCGTGTAGATATCTCCTGGGTCAAAACAGCACAGACGTCACAATCATACAAGCCAATGCTTCAATCTGCCAGAGCCGCTCTTTACCGGTGACCATTCACCAAGGTGTGGCGTATGGGTGTGTGAACACACTACACCTTTCTGTACATTGCACGTGCAAGTACCCCAGGGTATGTATGTACGTGCTCGTATTCAACGCTTATCACATGACTGTGATTCCAGACATTGGAAAAACAGAGATGCTTTCTTTAACACAGAGATCTCCCCCTTTCCTCATGGAATGTTATTTTCATGACTTGCAGGAGGATTTATCGAATCGGACATAAACGAGATGCTGATTGCAAACGTCAACAGTCCTCTAATTGACGTTCAAATTGAGCCAATAACATTTCATGATTTTATTATAAAGCAAATCGTAAAACATTCAAGACTTTTAATCACGCCATATATAAGCTGCTTTGGTTGCGGACAAATGAGTTTCACTGATGGTTGCAGACAAATGAGTTTCACTGATGATTGGACAGTAGCTATGGTGTACATCATAACTTTTCAACAGATCATGCACAGGGTGAGGTCAGAAAATCTGATGTTAACCTACTCGAACCCAAACACGGGTCACAAACATGTTGAGCATATGTCTGTTAACAGACGTCCATCGTCTGTGACCGTTAACACGTCAAACGTCCAAATCAAATTGTTATATGATTATGCGGAGCATAGCGGTCTCAAACTGCTCATATCTGTGCTGTCTGGGAGTCAACAGATAATGAAATTGCCTAGCGGTTTATTCAACTGTTCTGTGCAATACTATTCTCATTTTCAGCCTCACCTGCACTGTAACCAGTGGACGGAATGCGAAGACGGGCGGGATGAAACAGGGGACTGCCCCTTTAGCAGTGCTGATTGTATGGGGCAGGTGGCATCACAGAACAAGTGCTTCAGACTAATCGTGCTGAATACAGAGGGCATGTCACTAATGTTTTCTGGATGAGTGCGCTAAAGTGAGTGAAAAACTAGCATCCATGAAAACGAGGAAGGAAAAGTTCGATTTTCAACATGTGCTAGCAAACTATGCTCGTTTTGAAATAGCAATAGGTCTAAGGTCAGGTTGGCATTCCGTGCCCTTTCAGTATAGCAAGTTTCTAGCATGGTTTGACAACACCTTGATTTATAACATGGATCACTTCCACATAGTGCAACCTAATTACGTTTCAAGGATGGCCGAATGGACGTTTGCTACCGATCATGGGATTAAGATTTGGGTACAAATTATTATATTAGTTTATTCATATGTGAACGAAGATTACAGGGTTATGGTGTCTTTTATACTCCTGTGTCATTGACTCATTCAGGTTCCTCAAAATACATGCCCATTTACACACGACAGCACTTGTGTCTTGCTTTTTTCAGCTTTGTTGCGCACGTGTTTTTGTTGAGCGACACGAAGAGCAATTGCATAAAAGCGGCTGAGTTAAAAAACCCAACACTTTGTTGAACATTACTTGTCTACAGTTTGGCGACATACTTTCAGAAGGCAACTATTTACCTACGTCCCATTTAGATGTGTTATGACGGCATGACACGTGTGCATCACACTTGTTGTGTGACTTCAGACAGGACTGTCCAGACAGAAGTGATGAGTCATTCTGTGAATCGTCATGTGCCGGCTTTCTGTGCTTGAACGGTCAGTGTGTATCAGTCAGTCAGCATTGCAATCAATACACAGATTGTCTGGATGATTCTGATGAGGTTGAGTGTCCTAGTGATGCTAGCTACCATACCCCGAATAAAGATGAAGACCTAAAGAAACGGTTTTACGTGGACCTGGATGGGACAGGTTACTTCACCCAACAGCTAATGACAGACGACCACTCTTGTCCTCATAGTCACTACAGCTGCACGTCTGAGTGGCTGTACTGCCTACCCATGTACACTAGATGTAATGGATTCTTTGACTGTGTGTATATGGGGAGGATGAGTATGATTGTGTGACAAAGAGATGCCCTGGTTCCTACCGATGCCTCGCTTCCAGTGTCTGTGTGCATGGAGATCATCTCTGTGATGGCTGGGGTCAGTGCCCACAGCGTGATGATGAGCTCATGTGTGACACGACCTGCCCTGAAGGATGTCAGTGTAAAGGTCATGTTTTTCTGTGTTCAGAACCATTCCTTTCTGGCCACTTTCCTCAGCTACGATATGTGGATGCATCAGGCTCCAATATGTCACTGACTGATTTCAGCACAAATACATATCTAGTTGCTTTAATTTTATCTCACTGTTCTCTTGATAATATTTCACGTACTGCATTTATTAACATGCATTATGTCGATCTTTCTCACAACAATGTGAAAACTCTCAATATGGCTGTTTTCCTTGATCTACCGAAGTTAAGAATTCTGTTCATACAAAAACAAACCCTCTCGACAAAGTAACAAGCAAAACCACAAAAACACATTATTTATTCGTTATTTCAAATGGACTCATCCCGAACACATATCAATATATTTTCAAAACATATTTCACTTTATTTACCTCATGTCCAATTGTTGAATGTTTCGTTTTGTACAGTGGCAATAATTAGTCAACCAGGTTTAAAAAAAATATACCACTAATCAGAGAAGTGTGGATTTAAGAGGAAACATTCTCGGAAAGTTTCCAAAGAATCTGTTGTCAAGGTCAAACAAATACGGCGTATATTTTCATCCAACTACAGAATTTGCTGCGAGAGTCTGCTTCCTAAACACTTGGGTGACGTCGACTGTTTTGCTCCTGATTCTGCATTCCCATCATGCACCACTCTGCTACCAACTGACCTGTACCGGGGTTTCTTTGGGCTGACCGCTTTGTCCGCTGTGGCAGGATATGTGTGTGGGTGTGTTTCCTATCTTCTTCCAAAGTCAGCAACATGATGGACAAGAATTCACAGCTGCTATTGCCCATCTGCAGTTGCTGATGTCTCTATGGGCTGTCATGTCAGCATCCTTGTGACAGCAGATCTCATGTTTTTTGGAGAATACATGCAGATCGAAAAAAACATGGACTGAGAGTTTTTACTTGCAAAATAACTGGTTTTCTTTTTCTATTGTCCAGCACAGTATCGCCAACGATGATCTGCTTCATCACATCATATCATGTGTATGTCTTTGTTTGTCTTATGACTTGTGGAGCTTACACAAATGTTTAATAGTCGTAGTGTGTTTGATTCCATGGATCTTTGGAATCGTGTTGGCATCAGTTGCATTTCTTCCTGGACTGTCACACTGGGGCCTCCAGAGCCAGTCAGGTCTCTGTCGCCTGGCTTTAGTGGATCACCATCATTCACGGCAGACGTTCACATGGTTCACAGTGATTGCGGCGACTAATTTCATGCTGTGCTCAATGACTGGAGCTGGTCAAGGTATCATCTTTTGGAAAACACCAAAATACAGGTAAACACTGAACCCTGCACAGAGACTGACCCGTTCCTCAGTCCATGTGATGAGAAAAGTGGCTGTCACCAATGCTGTGTCTTGGCTTGGTTTGGGGGTTACTTTGTTGATGAACTTTTGTGGTGTGACTGCTTTCAGCAAGATTTGTGACGCCATGGTTGTATTCATGTTACCATTCAACTCTGCTCTCAACCCTCTGCTGTTCACGTGGAGTGTGAACACGCACTGGCAAAGTCAAACACGAGAAACAAAATTACTACAAGCGTTCAGATTTCGTGCCCAAAGAGGAAAGCAACCATTCCATAAAGAAACATATAAATAAACACCGGAATGGATCACCGATTTTCGCTCTAGTGTAACTGTTCGTCGGTTTTTGCGTCTAAAGTATTATCCTTTTTCTTCTGTTTCTCAAGCATCCACAAGCACTGGCCCCAAGGGTGATCCTAATCAGATGTGGTAATGACAATAAAGAAGGTCAATCATTCTGTTAGATTTTCAGTGCCTTTTCTTAATCACTGTAGCAAAGACCAGCCAGAAATATAATGCGACAGGAATGGCGTTTACTGACCTCCAGATATTGGTGCGAACTGATGTATGATGGTAGAGAGTGCAGATGGATCCGCTGCTTTCAACTCATTCAGTCAACCCAGCTTCCTTCTACCAGACAGCCATCAGTTATTCTGAGTTGTCCTCAATGCTAACACTGAGTTACGCCTCACAACCCAGCTGTCTTCCTATAGACAGTGATACATCATTCTGCGTTGTCTGTAGGAACACGGAGTAACCCCCCCTCCCCCCTCCTCCTGCCTGCCATCACCGGAAGTCCTCAACCGACTCTGAATTAACATCCATGTGAACACTGTGTGAGCATTTATATTTCAGAAAGTTCTATTTACACTTGCAGGTAACAGTAAGATGGTCAGCCTTAAAGTAATTCCTTATTGTATCCTCAAACCGCACTTGCTATTTCTGAGCTGGAATGTAG